>NQII01015563.1:0-16934 GCA_002778355.1 Clitarchus hookeri
ATGTTTTGTTCCCTCACGAATGTATGTTTGGCTTTCAGATACGTTACTTACTGTTCGCTCTTTTTACCGCCAGACAATCGTCATTATTCTACTTCTCCTGGGTTCTCAGTAACAGGTAACATATTTCCTTAGAATTCAGTCTCTACAATACCAAAGCCATCTGGCACAATAAGGCTGTCCGCTTTGATGATGTCCCAAACAGGTGCAAAAGCAGCAGGAGCCTTCAATGTCACTGGCAGCATTCTTTGTGCTGTGTAGGCTGCTATTTATCTTGACTTCCAAGGTCAGGCGAGAAGCAGCCACACGGCTCTGGGCGAGTGCTGTACTTCTGTTCAGCAACAGCTGTTCTGTTGTTGAGTGGACACTCTCCTTTGTGGGCGGGCGAATGGCCGCTCGCTGGGGGTGGCAGAGCCCAGGAAAGGTCCTGTCGGTCTGCATTATCTCAGGAAGGTCAGCTCGATTGCTGGCCACAAACCCCCCCACAACCCAGGAAGGGCAGCTTGTCTGCTCTTGTGCATCGAGGCTGTATGGCAGCTTGTCTGTCGAGCACGTCGAGGCACTTCGTCGCGTGCGGTTGTCACGGACGTCAGGAGGTATCACCACGGCCAGGCACTCAACACCCAAATAAAGGGGAAGAAGGACCCTTAATTCATAATACATCAATAAAGTTCAATCTACTGACTATACGCCTGAATTCCTTTCATCTAGAGTAAGGAAAATATATTTTAGCTTTAATGAATTACCAACACCTGAGCGTGAGTGATCAGCAATTTTTATTAGAAAGACAATTAATCACACCGGGCTACCTTACTCAACTGCAAGAAGGAGACAGTGGTGTGTTGTCTTAGTTTGTAAATGCACACGACTTAAGCAGAACTCTTCATTTGCATGTAGTAGAGGTACATTTTGTTACCAGTGTACTTGGTAAATTAGTGGCAACGCTAACAATATGTACTGCTCCCTAATGCAGGATTAAGATGACATAAATATCTCATAATAGGAATTTTCGGCATAGGCCTACGTAGTTTTCCAAGAACAAAAAAAAAAAGAATTTTTTAAAATAACGAATACAAGCAGTAGAACAGAAATGTATTACTGTACAATTTAATGCAAGGTATAGCAAACAAATGTTTTGTTCCCTCACGAATGTATGTTTGGCTTTCAGATACGTTACTTACTGTTCGCTCTTTTTACCGCCAGACAATCGTCATTATTCTACTTCTCCTGGGTTCTCAGTAACAGGTAACATATTTCCTTAGAATTCAGTCTCTACAATACCAAAGCCATCTGGCACAATAAGGCTGTCCGCTTTGATGATGTCCCAAACAGGTGCAAAAGCAGCAGGAGCCTTCAATGTCACTGGCAGCATTCTTTGTGCTGTGTAGGCTGCTATTTATCTTGACTTCCAAGGTCAGGCGAGAAGCAGCCACACGGCTCTGGGCGAGTGCTGTACTTCTGTTCAGCATCTTTCGTGGAGCAGCCAGCAAAAACCCTGATGTCGGCATTAACCACTTACGTCTCAGATGTGTAGAAATGTCCACAAATTTGTATAGTTACAAAGAAGACTGGGCACTGACGCCTTAATCTGTAAGCACCAGTCGTAAGTTCACTTATTTTGCAACGTGGCCACGATTCTGGCCACAATTAATTAAATTGTTAAACACTTTTGAGTGCTGCGGACGTAATATTTACGTCTGAATTTATTTGAGTTGTAAGGAGTTTGCCGTGACATTAAGATATACGCAGAGACACTGGCGACGAATTATCACTTCGCTAAGAGGTTTCGTAATGTTCTCTACGACATATTTTTACGCCAATAGTACTCTGAGTGTAAATTACTCAAATCAACATGATGGATTGTGTATTATTCTACGTAGAATATAACATTTGATTAACACAATTTCAATTCGGCATTATATTAGCAGAAAGCAGGCCAGTTATGAACGTTGTATAGTCCATTCATAATTAGTGTAAACTTTTCTGAAGGCCTGCTAAACTTCTACTTCAGGCTTTTCCTCCGTCTCATACAAAACGAAGATTAACCAAGTCTAGAAAATTACTCCAAAAGGACAACGCAACGTATTTGTGAGCATTATGATTAATAATATTTTGCAGTAGCACTATTTATTCCTAGGCATTACCAACACACCCATTTTCTCAATATTTTATTCCTATGAATTGTAAACGAAGTATTATTATTTATACATTAAATATAAGTAAAAGTTCATTTAAATAAAAAAATAATAAAAAAGAGGCTTTTATGTTAACAAAAGTATGAAACTTATGTGATATATGGCATATTTAAGACATAACCGAAGTTATAATTAATGGGGTGATTTTTCAAAGGTTTCATTAAAAAAGTGTGATGAAACCACGAATAGACCATATAGGCTACAGGAAGGTGAGCGTGTTCGGTGATGCGTCGACCAATTGGACGGTTGTAAATAGAAATACAAAGACCAAGAGTACATGCAGTCGTGAATGTAGGTGACTAACTTACAGCTTGTTTCGATTGCCAGTAATCTGTAACACTCTATAAGTGTTGAATATCACTCTACGAGTTCTGTTGGAATCACTTAGCTGCGACGAGCACACGACACGGCGCTCAAGTCAATAACGACACGACAAAGAAACATTCTCATTGCGGCCGCTTGAATTTACATCACAACAGTTTACGCGATGGTTACGATATTTTTGGCGCCATTTAAAATGCGCTGATAGAATAAATCGAATAAACTAATTTCAAAGGCGGTTGATAAAGGGAAGATTTGGAACAAATTGTGTTAACAACGAATGCAGATATTACGCTTAAGCACGGCAATGTTTTTAATTTTTTACGTTATGAACTTAATAGAAAAAACGCGAAGTGATTAATTTTACTTTTTTTGTTAAGTTTAAAATGGTTTCTTTTTTCACTGAAGCGAAAATTAGTCGAAATATTTCGTTCTGCACAGTTGTATATCCTGTTTGTAGAGCTACACGACGTGGCAAACCAAATTCTTTTGGTCATGCGCAAGTTTTCGTTGTGATGCCATCAGAAGTTCCTGTCTTGTATTTTATTGGCTGCTCGGGTTTGATTGCCGTGTTGCATGTTTCGTGTCGTGCTTGTTGGTTCTATGTGATTCCGGCTTCCTGAAAACCTTGGTCTCCACTTTCACAACAGCACGCCCATCAGGCGCATAATATAGCGTGCACTGAGAAAAACATATAGTTACAGTTACGAAATATTTTTAATTAAAAGTATTTGTTCATACTGAAAAAAAAAATTTGTTCAACCCACTTGTCTATTTTGCTACATACATCTGCATTATTTTCCTTCAACTGCAGCATTTAAGAATAATTTCTTGAAAAAAACACTTATTAGGTTGTTCCGAAATCATCCACGTGCGCTTAGCGTGCACAAATATTTCACAACCACGTCCAGGTGATCGGTCTGCTTACCGTAAACATGACATATGCCAGGGTAGAGTGAAACTAATTGTTTGCGCGGAGTCGATAATAAGCATTTGGCTAGTTGGCACAGTCTGAAACGTGTATTATTACAGAATCTGTGGTGGCAGTGAAAATAGCTTGGTCTAATACTAGCATGTATTTTGTTGCCTGGAGGATAAGCAGGTCATTTGGTTGCCTTCCTTCGAACTTAGAACTCCAGAGTTTGTGATACATTTTGTGGCAGTTCTGAAGATATAAGTGTATTTAATCATAATAATTCTAAGTTTTCCCTATAGAACAAATTCAACATAAAATAAAATGTAAAGTTATAAATGTGAAAACGTATATGTTTTGTATTAACCACAGTTAGTTTTGAAAAACATTATCACTTCATTAGCAGCCAGTTTAGCCAAGGGCCAACCTCCATAGCGTAATTGGCTGTACACCTGATTATGGTGTGAAGGGTTCCGGGCTCGAGTCTCGGGTAAGGCATAGTTATACACCTAGGCAAGTCTGGGTGGGTAATCCTCTATGGGCAAGTTACCCAACATTATAGAACGTCAAATATGTGCTAACAGAAAGGAAATAAAAGTCGCTGAAAAGCGTAGCGTCTAGGCGATAACCTTTCAGTTTCCAGTCTGGGTGCTGAATTAGGGTTTTTCATAATTAGCGAAACTGAAATGTACGCAAATACCTATAAATATCTAGTTTAAACACCAAAATATTACACGTTTTGGGGAAAATAATAGACAACAATAAAATAATTTGGTACCAGAAAAATATTAATTCAGTTATTCCTATACTAACAATTTACTTGTTTCTGCCAAACAACTTTTTTTTTTTATTTAACAAAACATTTTCCGGAGTGTAGTTGGTACTCACTGCATTCGCTTTGTATTTAGTTATGTCTCTGAAGCCCAGTAGGAGAATTCGTCAAAATGCGAGTGATTTGGGCGCCGCTTGAAAGCGGAGTATTTCATCGCCGATGGTGCAGAAGGCGGCATTGTTGGCGAAAAAACGAGAGAATGCTGAGAAAATCCACCGGCCAACGGCAACGTCCGCCATGTTTACCACATGTGAAAATCCGGAATTGACTCCGTCGGTAATCGAACCTTGTTCGCCGTGGTGTGAGGCCAGTTGTTTGACCTACACCACCGCGGCCACCGCTACAATGAAACAAAAATAATTTGAAGAAACCAGCTCATGGCCGGCTGTTAACTATCCGAGAACACTAGCAACTAGAGATCTAAAAGAAAACTAGGACACGAATGAAGTGACCAAGGGAACGTTTGTATTTTTCCATTGTTCAAATTTTCTTTGTTTTTTGTCAAGTTTCATTAGTGTCATCGCAAGATAATGGATAGTCAGAAAAGTATTGCCAGCTGTTTGCCACTTAACTATTACATATAACGTTGATTGAATAAAATACACCACGTGACTGCGCTATGAAACTACACATTAAACTGAGCGACTTTATTGTGAAATTAAAAAGTTTGTTGTAAAAAAAATTTATTGATGGTTGGATTAAAATTGTTAAATTAAATGTTTTATTCTGTTACTTAAGTTTGTCTATAACTTCGGCACCAAGAAATATTAGGAATTTACTTGACATTTGGTAAAAATAGGTCGATTATTCCACAGTAAGTGCGTGCAGCGAATATGTCTACTAAAAAAAAAAGAAAAGAAAAACGAGTTAAAAGTTTTAATTAAGCCCCTGACATAACACCAATCTGATAATGACATGATAACATTTTCCGCGCCAAAATTTATGAAGCTTTTCATTATTTGTGAAGCTGAAAAAAGTTTCTTCCTTTTTTCCGCACATGTCATCTTGTTGGGGCACTTTTACCTATCTCAGGATTGTAGTGTTAATAATAAAGATGTGGCTGTTAGTCATTTCATAATTTTGATAATGTCGACTAACTCGAAGAAAGGGACAGTGTTGTTCTCATAGCTGACAAAAAGAGCAACTTATTTTCAGCTCGTAGCGGTACTTGTCATTAAGCATCGTGTTTTACACTGACGTAGTAATATAATTATGCGATATTAATTTTTATTTCTATTTTTCGCTTTGGAAATTTATATTTGGTAAGAACATGTTTTATAACAGACATTCTCTTACGATATGGTTATTACACACTTAATCAGAGACAGGATCTATAGAGACTGTAACAGCATTTTTGCCTTTGTACTTCCACTTGAAAATTGTCGTAAAATCTACAACACGTTGCCACTGATGATGCTAAACGTTTCCCTTGGTTATTCAACGAAACTTATATGTCCGAAAACACTAGAAACTTACTGTATCGGAATTATTATCTAGAACGCTCTCTGATAAGCTTATACTATCTGCCTGTTAAACAGTAAACTAAGATACTCACGGGTGTTCTACAATGCCGTGTGGAGTCAGTACTCCCTACCAAATTAACTGAATGGTGCCTCTGTGTAGAGAGGTATCTTCCTTACCTCTACAGCTTAGCACCGTGTATGGCCTCCATGTGCATTGTACAGGGGCCTACCTGACACGCCGTGGCATGCTTGTTATCATTGTGCCGATGTCATCTTCGTGACGAAGGTCCCATTCCATCTGGGCAGCACTTATGAGATCTGGAAGTGTTTCGGGAGGTTGTGGACAATTATAAACTGCTTTTTCCAGCTTGCCGTAGGCATTTTCAATGCGTTAGTGTGCTATGTGTAACTACATAACTCCTACCACCCAAAATACCATATCTCATAACATTCCAAACTTTTTGTGAGATGTTTATATATTGCACATATTTCATCACAAGTTTTTAAAATAGCGTCTCGAGGGTACAGCGGTAGAAGTTCGATTTCTGCCATTGGCCACAGTTATTTTTCAATACTGAACGCGAATCAAACTTTAAGCTAAAAAAATTACCACATTATTCCAACTGTGTAGAATTACGTGAAAATAATTCATATGACGATTTTCAAAGTCATTGAAAGGTCCGAATGGGAAAAAGTAATAAAACACTTATAATATATTTGCTAGTTTTGTAGTAAGCCCATTCAATTTACTGGTTATGAGTTATACGAATGGGTTCCATATTAACAATGAACCATACGCCTTTCTGTAAGGACGCGTGCTTTTCGCAGAAAAATTTCCGCACAAACTATACTTCAGTATTCTACGTGCTCACCTGTATGTTTAATTCAGGCATTGGTCGCGGGAATTCCTGAGAAGACGACTAGGCCAATCAGAATTACGTTAAATTAAGTTACTCCGATACTTACCGTCTGTGATTCGCGGGCAGACAGCTATTCCGTGTAATACCGCTCACGAAAGTGGATCTGAGCTAAGTGATTTGCAGTACAACATGTCGCGGTATATTTACGCGAAAACAAGTGCCCGTTCTTACCTGCGCACCCGCCGAGTCTGAGTAAAACTGTCGTGTAACAGGATTCCTCCATGGCGGCTCGCATAGCGGCTGGTATATTGGCTCGTGCACAAGGATTTGTAGAAGCTTGTACAAGACCAACTATGGCAGCAAGTATTGCATTCTGTCGGCTTTAGTTCTCCTGCTCTTCTACGCCAGGAACACGCTAAATACATCGTGGCCAGGTCAGGCCCAGGGAATCATACTTCATAGCATTACGATATTTGTAACTTTCATATTATATTAAACACCCAGTGCTGTTTACTTCATACGTAATAATTAAATGTTACGTTTATGTTATCAGAAATATTCTTAAGATTTGCTATCCAAAATATGCATTACTCCTAAGCTAACATTCAGAGGTGAAATGAGTGAGTGAAGAGATTTAGGCGCCTCTTAACAGTGAGGTCATGAGAGCCGATGAGGGTGAAACTAGGTGAGTATGGCGCATCGCCGGAATGAAAGAGAGAGCGGGGGAAACGGGAGATCCCCGAGAAAACCCACCTACCAGTGACATCGTCCGGCACGACTCCCACTTGCAAAAATCCGGGAGTGGTACCTGGCCGGGGATTGAACCTGGTTCGCCTTGGTGGGAGGAGAGCGCGCTAACCGCTCAGCCACCGTCGCCCCAGGTGAAACAACGTTGAGGTTGGCTGCACGAGTACCTGGAGCTGGATTTGTATCTGACTGACCTACCGCGTTCTGCGAAACATTTCCTATTGGCTGGGCTGCCGGTTGGCAACTAAGTTGTCAGACGCTGATTGGCGAACGGCGAGAGACGCGACGTGTTGCTAGCCAGCGACGCCGCCATATTTCTGGCGTGTGCAGCTGGAGTTCGCGGTATAAGCGAGTATTTCAACTCTGTATACGTGCCTAATCTGTTTTAATATCTTGTGCAGCAAAGAAAAGTACAATTTTTTCTTACGAAGAAGTTGGTGAAACCCGTTATTTAGCGTTGCCCATTCATTTCATATTTCGACTTAAAAAAACCCGTAGACTTCGATTACGTTTTTAAAGCCTTAAAAAGTGTAATTAGAGCCGAGAACAGGCACCGGAATGCCCTCAATTAAACAAAGACCGTTGAGAAATGTAAGATAACTCTTGCGTACACCACACATGAGCTAGCATGTACCTAGCGGATTTAACCAGAAGGCAGTGCGTGTTACCAAACAAACGGTATCTCATCTGTATATCTAGAACTGTTAAGATATCGCGTACTCGAAGATAGCCGATATCAACAAAATGATGAACAGAGAAAGCCAACTTCTGTGCCTTCCGGGAGAGACAGATGACTCCATGCATCATCTCACGGATTCAACGACAGCGCTGGCGTACAGTTCGGATTTTATTTCGCGCAGCGATGTGAAGAAAGGCGAGAAAAAAAAAACAGACGTCGAATTTCGTGTTTCATTGCAAGCATTAAAATTTTGAGCGAATACCGCTTCGGTGATCACAAATCGTGTTATGCCAGGGGTGTCATGATCAAGCAGTTAATTATGCAATACTCACGTTTCAATACAGCTTCGATATTTACAGACCAACACAGGCAATACTGATAATGGATTTTTATACGTATGACAAAGAAATATCGAAATCGCAGTGGTATGTATTGCCGAACTGTGGTAGAAAAGGGGTAACCTCCTGAAACCTCGACAATGTTGTAAGAAAATCTTTGCAAATATATGTATTCTTTTAATGAGGTGATATAAATTAGCATTAATCGGCGTAAAAATGGAACGCATATACTCGACAACAATTAATGTCTCAAATGCCAAAATCGGACCATTATAAAGACTGGTATTCGGCAACAGTGAGTGGCCAAGATCCAAAAGGCAGTAATTTCAGGCAGATATTTCAACATAAATATCACAGTCACACACGCGAAATTATATCAGTGAAATAACGGAATTCCGATTCCTTTATTCTTTTCGTCCTTGAAAGTCCATGATTAGATCGTGTCTCCGTGGTACCAGAATTTTAATTCTAGATCATCACCTGTTGCCAGTTGGCAAACATAGACCAAAACTGGAATATCGAAACATCGTAGCTATTTCGATACCAAAATATCACCGTATCGCAAATGTGTTGATATTATTGTAGATGACCTGATATGCTGTAAACCCATGTCGCACAGTCAAATTTTCTCTTTCAAATATATTTAGAAATAAAATTTGAAGACGAAGTACAGCCATAAAATATTTCTTTCCAACAAATTTTATCAAATAATCTTGAATGTGTTTGAAAATGTGTCACTGTCAAATATTTTAACTGGGAGGATATAATCTGAATTTTTATTTAACAATAACATAACTAATGTGATTTATTTTCACTTCTTTAGTAAATTTGAATGTTATTTTACAGAGTTGTTGCCTGCACAAAAATATTTAATGCATTTGAGTTCTTAACACTATAATAGGCAATATTCACTTAAAATATATATTTTATGCTCAAACCGAATTCACGTAAATTATTATCTTCATAACCTATTTCGTGTCCAGCAGTTGTTCGTTATTTTAAAGCTTCGTGGCGTCCATTTTTGTCGTGCACGGTTCTGATTAGCTGAGCTATTCAAACATCATAGATCTTTTATAACTTGTCCAATCCTCAAATGTTTGACTGAAACTGAAACCATCCAACTTTTTCAAACAAATGTGGTGGCGTTTATGACCTATCGAAGACGTCAATTTATTTGACCAAACTTATTGGAAGCAGTCTGATGGAAAAATTTGACAGTGTGACAGGGGCTTTAGGCATACAGCTATTAAAAATTCGCGAATTTATTTGACAGCAGCCCAGCATTTGCAGTCCCGTATGGGTGTTTGCTAACGAAAAATTCATTATTTTATGTTTTTACCAAACATTGTTTAACTTGTACACATTGTATGTCATTACGTTTTCCTAGAATACGTATTTTTTCCACATTATATATTTTAAATTATTAGTTGTCATACCCAAATTTTTCCTGTTTTGTTGCAGCCATAAAAACAAATATATACTAACAAAGTTGTACAAGTGAAAAAAATTACAACATAAACTAATGCCGTGGGCTACCGTTTGACGTTTACTTAATAATCGTATAACAATTTGTGCATTAAAAAAATGTTAAAAATATGCAAAGAAAAATTTAGTATTATAATTTTGTTTTCAAATATGTGTTTAGTTGTTTGGTGTTTACGTATACGTCAAGCGGTAGCCCACAGCATTTGTTAACGTTACAAATTTTTTTATTTGTAAAAATTTGGTAGTATTTAATACTATGGGTGCATATAAAAATAAAAACGTTGGATTTGACAGCAAATTATTTAAAAAATACTAAGCATTATTTTTTTTTTGTTTGAGGAAAATGTCATCACATACAATGCGTACAAGTCGAATACTTTTTGTTACAATACAATTTCAATACTCGGGCCACAACTGTTTAGTCACTGGCTGCTGTCATGGAGCAAGTTTTCTTTTGTTCTCAACTTGATTGCACGTAATACAGTGACATTATTTCTTCCTGTTTATTACTGGCTGAAAAGTCGCACAGAGGAAGTCAACACCGCTGTGGTCCAATCATAAAAAATAACATTGGAGTACAGATGCTTCAAGTTTTACCCGCAATTGAAAGAATTTACGAAAGTCACGTATAATGCAGCTTATAACTTTACGTACAAATAAAAGTATTTCCCCGTGATTTATTGGTGTCAGAGATTTTTTCAGAGCTAAATTTTAGTGCGGGGCTTGACACAATTGATCCCACAGCATAATAGAAATAAGACCTTAAATAATTTATGCGTCATGATTACGTTACGAGGATATTGAATCAGCAACGGCTTCAGCATAACCACCAGCGTTATTAACTTTTTATGAACACCATGATTGTTGTCATACCCACTTAACTGGGACGTCACTTTACATTTATTCTTTCTCCATCATATTCAAGCGATCAGTTTGTGACACTTCTAATGCTATTATAAAGTCGTTTATCACAATTTTGGAGTTCACGTATCTGGCGTGTGAATAGCTTTGCATGCTTATTATTTCTGAAATAAATGTTTTTAATAGACACTTACACGCGATTTTCAGTCTTTTTGTTACGCGTTGAAATCACATTATCAACTAGTTCAGAGAAGCTACCGTGAAGAATGTAATAAAAGTGATATATTTTAATATACTAAGGTCTGTTCGTGGTTAGTAAGCACTTTCAAATAAACATTAATAAAATCCTTCCCCATAAATGCATTTATTTTTAGGGACGCACTGGTCGGCATGATCCCAGTTAAGTTGGCAACGCGGTAGAAAAAAATTATTTCCGTTGTTTTAAGATCGTATTAAAACTGCTATGTTTAAGTATGAAAACCAGGAATCGATTTCGTTGCATTTACGTATTTGTTATTCCCGTAGTAGAAATAATTGACTTATCAACAGCATAATTTCGTTCATCACAATTTCACAGTTTCGCTTAATCGGTGCATTGATAAAGTGAGATGGTTCGTTGCAGTGTCAGTATTTCATATTGTTATGAGCCTTACTCACTCATAACACTCTTAGGATAGTTTAAGGATAGGGAAAACAGGGTAAGCGCAGATATCTAAAGGATTGTAGAAATCATTAATAAAGTCTATACTGGAACAATAGTTAGTAGAGTATACAATTATATTCCATTTAAAATTAAGTCCAACGGAAGTGAGAGGGAAGAACTCAAGGAAGGTTATTAAGAAGGAGGACCACATTTAAAGGAAGGAACTCACCCTAGCTTCGCACCCGGAACCGCTGTCAGACGCTGCCCCCAGGAACCGCTGGTGTCTCGTCTGAAGTTCGAAGGAGACGACGACCCCTCTCGGTCGGGCTCATAACAATATGGTGAGTGGATGTGAAATGTACAGAAAAGTACGTCGTAAAGAGGGCTTTCCGAAGTGTTTAACCCATTCACACACCGTGCACACCATCTCGAGGAAGATATTTATGGCTGGCGCTGTGGAGTGGAGGGGAGAGATTTGGGCGGCTCTTAACATCGAGGTCTTGATAGCCGGCGAGGGTGACGTGAGGTGAGTATGGAGCAGCGCTGGAATGCAGGGGTGGTGGAAATGGGAGATCCCGAGAAAACCCGCTGACAGAGGCATCGTCTGGCACGATTCCCACGTGCGAAAATCAGGGCGCGACCCCACCTGGAAGCGAACCCGGTTCACCCAGGTGGGAGGAGAGTCTTGCATCAGGCTTTGCACGAATTTTGCAAGGGATAAACTTAACAAATTAGCAATGTATTTAATGATAAATTTATTCTAATTAAGTAAAAGCTATTATTATTTTTATTATTATTTTTCCACGTAAATACATCCAGAAAACCAACTTTTGAAGATATAAAGTGTTCAGGCTTTGGTGTGTGTCAACTTTAGATTTGTAGTGCGTGCATACTCAAGTCCGCAACATGGCCGCAGTGGTGGCAAACTGGAGCCGCATCCAAGAGGGCCGGAATTCGATTCCTTTTCCGGTTACCGTGATTTAGGTTTCCTCTGGTTGTCCGAAATCACTCCATGCGAACTCTGCGATGGTTCATTTATATAGGCCAAGTCCGACCCTTCCTTGATCCTGCTGTTGGTGCGACGTTAAACCACACCTATACCTGACACAGCAACCTGCAGATCACTTTATTATGAAGCAGTGAAATTCCAACACCCTTGAAATTGCAGATTTTCTACCCGTTGGTGCACTGAAAGATTTTCAACGAGAACCGAAAGCTAAGGAATTAAATTTGGACACTGGGGCTATTTCGCGTTTATTTTTGAGCAGAAGAAAATAATCGTTAAGGACAAAACAGGCACACAGGTGAGCCGTTTTCGTATGTATCTTGTACCTAAATTTAGAGTTTTTAACTTTATTTCTTATGTGTATATTTCTTACCGACTAATTGGTTTAGTTAGAAATTTCAATTTATGTGATCCAGTCCAAAGCATTTCACGTTGATTTAATAAATAATACCGAAGACTTTTTTTTGTATTTTTATACAACTTTCATTTTGATAACCGTACATTTTCTTTTATTTTGAACTGTAAAGATTTTATGTCTTTCTGACAAGGCAAAGTCACATTTTCTTCGCTAATCCTTAAAATAATTACTAAGTGGCCGTTTGCGCGCATCTGCAGTCAATATACTTGGCGCATAAGATGCGCCGTAGCTTTCTCTATATATTTTGTTTAAGAAACTAATGAACGCGCACCCAATGTTTTTTAACCTGCGAAAAGAAATAAACTTTAGTCGTGATATCATATTTGAAATGTTAATTTAGAACCCTTCAACAAACCAATAAAAGGTCAAACTGACTGATGTGAATAAACGGCTAACCAGAGATAAACGAGAAAATTATATAGACAGACAAATAGTTGAACTTTACTCAAAATTTTGCACTAGTTTAATCATTATGCCACAGTGTACATCACCTCCACTCTAAGAAATTATTTGTAAATTTACCATATCAGTGTATACGTACAGTGATAAAGCGAGAATGGTAAAATATTTTCCCATACACCCATGGTAACGTTCCTACAGTTTCTCGGGAAAGAATCAAATGCGTAGGGAAGTTCCTATCTTTGTACAGTAGCGGTGCTTAACATTCCCATGTTTTCAGCCTAATACGTAGCACTGTTACCATATACTATATAGGTTTATAGGTTGAAAACTTCCATTACAATTTAAGAAGTTTACCAGTAATTTTTTTACAGAGCACATTCGCAAGCATCACACAAAAACACAGCACGTCAGTTGAGTGCCTTGAGATAGAGAAGATGTCCTACTAGATCCCTCGGCCACAAGTCACTTGTAGTTCTCTACCAATCCTGTCTTTCTCACAGAAACAAATCACAACTACGCAGGGTTTATAGAAAGTGCGTCACCGGTGGTAAAACAGACTACGAGTATTACAAAGTACACCACAACTTGCATAATGTTTCACGGACGAAACTAATTTTTAAAGTCAAACGAAATACGATAACTAATTATTTATTTGTAGCGAAAAGAATACATTAACAGCTTCTTGCAAATAATGGTTTTGTACGCAAAGTTAACGACAATTTTTTTTTCATGATTTACAGTTTGACTTTGGTTTACCGTTTTCTTTAGTACATATAGTACGCATTGTTGAAATCTGAATAACAACTTCCTGGTTTTGTCCCTAATTTCTGTCGTTAAATTAAATCAAAATAAATATTAATATGAAGTTGGCACACGCTATAGTGAACGAGCAATGAGGCGTGTCAACGAAGCGAAGCTACTAGAGTGCTCGCCTCCCACCTAGGCGAACCGGGTTCGATTTCCGGCGGGTTCACTCTTGGATTTTCGCACGTGGGAATCGTGCCGGGCGATGCCGTGGTCGGTGGGTTTTCTCGGGGATGTCCAGTTTACCCCACTCTTACAATCCGACGCCGCTCGATACTCGTCTCACTTAACCTTAATCGGCTTTCAGGACCCCGATATTCGTCGGCCAAACATCCCAACTATCAACTCCGACACTGGAGAGACGTGTCGTGTTTTTATAATACTCCCCTAAAGCCGATGTTACACGACAAGTACCATCACGCTTGATCTAATACGGTCTTCTAGAAGGCCTCGTGCACGAGCCGGTATACCACCCGCTCGCGAGCCGCCATAGAGGGATCGCTATTACACGACAGCAGTTGGCGTACTGGCTTTACACACATCCCCGGCGGGTGCGCAGATAAGTGGAGCGGAGATATCTAAACGGCTCTTAACATCGAGGTCTTACGAGCTGATAAGGGCGAGGTGAGGCGAGTATAGAGCAGTGCCGGAATGCAAGGGCGGGTAAACGGGAGATTCCCGAGCAAACCCGCCGAACAAGGGCATCATCCGNGTGGGAATCGTGCCGGGCGATGCCGTGGTCGGTGGGTTTTCTCGGGGATGTCCAGTTTACCCCACTCTTACAATCCGACGCCGCTCGATACTCGTCTCACTTAACCTTAATCGGCTTTCAGGACCCCGATATTCGTCGGCCAAACATCCCAACTATCAACTCCGACACTGGAGAGACGTGTCGTGTTTTTATAATACTCCCCTAAAGCCGATGTTACACGACAAGTACCATCACGCTTGATCTAATACGGTCTTCTAGAAGGCCTCGTGCACGAGCCGGTATACCACCCGCTCGCGAGCCGCCATAGAGGGATCGCTATTACACGACAGCAGTTGGCGTACTGGCTTTACACACATCCCCGGCGGGTGCGCAGATAAGTGGAGCGGAGATATCTAAACGGCTCTTAACATCGAGGTCTTACGAGCTGATAAGGGCGAGGTGAGGCGAGTATAGAGCAGTGCCGGAATGCAAGGGCGGGTAAACGGGAGATTCCCGAGCAAACCCGCCGAACAAGGGCATCATCCGGCACAATTCCCAAGTGCGAAAACCTGGGAGCAACCCCGCCGGGTATCGAACCCGGTTCTTTTTGGTGGGAAGCGAGTGCTCTAGTCGCTACGCCACAACGNTGGGAGCAACCCCGCCGGGTATCGAACCCGGTTCTTTTTGGTGGGAAGCGAGTGCTCTAGTCGCTACGCCACAACTGTGACTGCTGCGCAGATAACTAACCGGTTAATGGTTAATATGATCCCCACTCGTACACCGGCTGGCCATTAACTTGCGTATGCCTATTGAACAACTAGCATATCTTAATATTCCTGTTGAGCATTGGAACACGTTATACTTTCTGTTGTATTTTCAATATTTGAAAACTTTAACGTGAAGTCACCAGTATATATTTTAATTATTCACGAAATTTCAGACAGTGTGTATAATGTAATTACTATTAGAAAAGCTGTGGTTTGCTTCTTTCAGCAGTTAAAAGAAGAGAATCGTATACTGGTATACCTGGAGTATCAAACTTATGTCAACTGTTAAGGCCGAGCTCACAAACCGAGAGCATACCACTACGCTATTTGATTATATTTTCCTGTATTCAACGCTTTATTTGATAGTTATTGCTGACACGCTCCAATACAGGACGACCCGTATATCATACTTTTACAAATTGAAACCCATGCCTTATCTGGATCTCGAACCCAGCACCCTCCACACTGTGACCCAAGAGCAGCCAACTACGCCACGGAAATCGGCTTTATTACGTTCGTTGTCAACTATAGCGCCTTCAACCTTACTTAAGTCGCGATGTAAACAAATACAACCGTATGTTTGTCTCAAGCAGCAGCGATTCCATTTAGAAATAAGTATTTAGGCACGAAACATTTATATAGGCTTTTCATGTTAAAGTGAGCTCTGTTTAAGGCCGTGCTGAAATGTTACTTTTAGTTTATTTTTATTCTTTCGCCCATTGTTAATATAAAAATAGCCATGTGACTAATAACAAGGTGTATACAAACTAATATACTTTGTACTATATATTATATATAACCTATTTTATGCATAGTATATAAAATATATATACAAATAATATACTAATAAAAAGGTTTATATATTTGTTTAGCTCTCAAAACTTAACGACTGAGGCCACAATAAAGTGTAATTTTCTGATTATTATGCTTACTGGGAGGGCGGTAAGAAAGTTCTCGCTTGACCGCGAATAGCAAATAAATGCTTTTCGTGTTTATACAGTATTACAAAATATCGAACCGTTTTAGAATCACGTGTTTTCTACCAAACCTCTGCAACGCACTTCACGTGCCAACAAGGCGAGGCCTTAAATGACGCAGAACAAAGTCCTTCACCTGCCTTCAGCCGGGGTGGCTGAAACCTGCGGCTTCGAGGGTCGCTCGCCTCGTGGAAGCATTTAGGCGACGGTTGATTGCAAGGGGCGGGTATGGGTGCGTGTGGGGGGTTGAAAGGACTCTCAGTTGAGGAGCAGGCGCCTGGTTTCTTCTCGGCGAGCTCTACTCAGAACGCCATTCTCTACCGCTGGAGCTACAGAAGGAAGTCGCAATATCGCTTACGCCCGCGGAAAGAGAACTGCCGCAATTCTCCCCACCGCGCGACTTCCGTGGCCCAGCTAGGGGCAGTAAGAGACTGAGGGGGTGGGGGTGGAAGTAGATCGGGTCGTTTTGGGGTTCGGGAGGGGAGAACACGCCGAAGTATTTGTGTGCTTCCGCCCCCGCAGACGAGGAAAAAAA
>NQII01015564.1:0-16015 GCA_002778355.1 Clitarchus hookeri
ATCGCTCCACATGCGTAGTATGAATAGTTCAATATTTTCTTACTTGAAACAACATTACGTGCATTCTTGGCACCCGAAACCTTCAAGAAGCGCGCTTTCTGGTGAATTAAATGAGCTGCAGCGTGTTTGTAATCCACGATTTTAAAGGGAAACGCTTAAAGAATTCCCAATGCGTTAGCCAACCGAAATAGTACTCAATTTAAACACATTTGAAATAATATATTAAAGAGATCTGAGATTTTAGGAACGATATTTCGGAGGTAAGTAAAATAGTTATGTACATATATTTAGAAAAAATTAAAAACAAAAAATTACATTTGCATTTTTAACATATTTTGAAAAATGTGTTAAAAGTTATTTACATATATATCAAGTATTACCACCACGGCATTAGTTTATGTTGTACATTTTTTCATCTGCACAACTTAGTATTTGTTTTTATGACTGCAACAAAACAGAAGAATTTTGCGTATAATAACAAAGTTTTCTAAAAGTACAAAGTGAATTTTTTTTTAATTCGAGGAAAATAACATTACATACAATGTGAACGAGTTGAAGAATGTTTTTTATAATTATAAAACATTTAATTTTTTTTTAGGGTCCGATCCCCTTAACCGAAATACAAGCTAGAATACGATAGGAGACTGCGCTGAACTTTTCTGCAGCCATTCAATGCAGGCGCGTTCCCCAGACGGAAACACCGACGGCTGTTGGCCGCGTCGCGCGCAGAGGTGACGAGGCATCTGACACGCGTGCCTGGTTCGCCCTTATCGCTCCGTTGGTCGCGTGGTGTCGCCGACACACACAGGCCTCCGGCCGCCACACACGACGATGCGAGAAATGCGCACCCCCTCTGCCGGCGTATCTGCGCCTTCCGCTGGAATCTGGTCGTCCCCGGGACATTGCACGGGCGGCCCTCTGCATCGGCACAAAGCACGAACGTGTCCTGGTTTCTCTGATGGGAAAAAACGCGTTAGCAAACACACGTGGTCTTGTAAAGTTTTCTGTTAGTGGCGCTGGTAAGTAAAGTTGTGCTTCATTTCTATACCTCGCTCAAATATCACAACTGCAACAGCCCAAAGGACGTTTTGAGAATATGCTGAGCGTTCAGTGGTTTGTGGTTTTGCCACATTAATAGTATTGAAATATCGCCTGACAAATCTGTGTTTGCGCGCAAACGAGCATATCAGTAAATTTCTTGAAATGTGACATCTTTCGAGGAAAGGTAAAAAAAAAAAAAAAATTATCTACAGCTACCCCTTTACTGTTATCCTATTAAACGTACTCAAAAGGTAAGCAAAATTTGTGAAAACTGTTTTTAGAAGTAGCGTTTTTAATGTCTTCCTGTGGAAGTTCCTTAGGAGAAAAGTATAAAGTGGTACCTGTCGTTTAATACCTTGGATTTCATCGCGTGTAACATTATCCTACTATTAAAGATAAAATTGATATAAATGGTATATAAAATAATATAAAATAATATAAATATATAAAGATATAACTTTACTTCCCGGGAATGACAATACGTAACTTTGAGGCGTTTAGAATTTTTTTTACCAGCGATTCCCCTTATGAAGTTGTCGCGATTTTTCTAATGCTCCGAACTAATCAGAAAATTGGACCTTCTCTAAATTTGTTTTCATTTCGTTGGTAATTGGGCCTACGTACAAAATGATTCGTGACGACATGGCCTAACAGAAGGAGCGTTATTACACGCGCCAATAGGAGTAAAACTGATACGTCAACATTGGTTGTGATCACGAAGCTTTGGGATTTACAGGAGGGCGAATGTTCGGTGAAAGCAACACGACATCGACTATCAGTGACTACAAAACACACATGTTGTGGCAACAATGCATTTGCTTACTACATGTTATGTTAGGTAACGTGCATGTTAGTGCTTCAGATGGTAAACAGCTTTTAGAGGAGTTGTTCAAACACGCCAACTGCGGATCATCATAACACTATGCGTAATACGAATTACGCTCCGTTAATATTACATGTTTTACTCATACTGACTCAAGTAATCAGATGCTTCAGTTAGGCCTTACCGTCAGGAATCATTCTTTATTTATATATGTTACGGATCATCCTGTACTAATATATGCTACTGTATTTAAATGTAATTTTTCAACGGATTATAACACGTAGAAAAGTGTTCACGCGACTTGGTACGCTTTCATGTCGTTCGCAATTCCAGCAACGTAATGCATATAACTTAACGTAAATAAAAAATACATTTTGAAGTGATAACCTGGACTAGAAAAAATTGTCTCATGTCTCGGTGTTTCAAAAAAATTACTAAAAAGTAATGAATTGGTTCCGCCTGAAATGTGGTTCTTTTTACTGTTTTTTAATTACGCGGTATGTAGCGAAATAGTTATGTAACTATGTTGTTCTAAACATTTTATATTAATCGGCGAGTTTATGACAGTCAGTAGTTCCGTGGTTATGATAATTTTTGCTAGTGGTGGAAGTATCCCACACTCGCGGCAAAGTGTAAATTAAGCAGGGAATACAGAAATGTTCTTTCCTAAAAATATCGACGATTTCAAATAAAAATGTGCAATTGTAATTTGAGCTTTCCCTAATCCGATGTATCAATATTTGCTTGAACGGTCACTGATCTTAATTAATTTGTGGTATAAGCTTTTCACAGATAACTGAGCACTTTTGAAAGCCCTACGTAAGATCTACTTTTCTTTTTCATTTTGTGTCCTTGTGCCAAATTTAAAATTAAAATTGCCATCGATCTGATTTCATTCGTACACTGAGAGAAATACCCAGCAAAATAATAGTTTGTATAGGACAAAAAAAAAATTTACTTTCCCCAACAAAATATTTTTTTGAGTAAACAAATATTGGTAAGCTACAAAAATGATTTTAATCATCTGATAAATAACATGTTTCAATAAACAAAACAAAATAATCTGGTGACAACATCAAAATATTTCACTGCCCCTATACAAATAATTAATTTGGTTACGCCAAACAAACTTAGTTTGATTCAACAAAACTTTTTTATCGGCGTGTGTTTTTCGGCAGTATACGTTACTGACATATATATTCATACAATTATGGCTACGAAACAAGGAACACTAATTTCCGAGGTCGTAAATCTAAACACAACACTCTTAATAAAGAGTTAAGTGTTCAGAACTATTTCTTTATCAATTCGCTGCCAAATTAACTGGAAGTTTGCATATCAGTGTTTAATGTATCGAATAACGTTGGCTTACTTCCAAATCCTCGTAACTCAGATTCAGGAGAAGGTACAGGAGATCAGAAGGACTTGACGAGAAGAATCACGACAATTCGTTACTTTAAAATAATAACAACATGATGCCGAGTAAACTGAAAAGTTTTCACCAGGAGACGTGCTTTGAAAATTAATACATATAATTTCATCCACAGTGGAATACTGGGGAAAAACTGTACTTACGAGGTTTTAGAAGTAAACCAGCGAAATTTACTTGTTGGCAGTTTTTTTTTCTGCAAGTTCTTTTTTCAACACAGCTCACTTTACCGAGAACAGCGTGTTCTAACACAGTATCTCAACAACTAAATGGGTATCTCAACACTGAAACATGTATACGGCACGCCGCTAGCTACGAGGTGGTCGAGTGGTTTTTCTTCCTTGCCGACGGTCGGCAAGCGAGGCTTTACGGCGCGAAAATAGAGCTGCAAGCGCAGTAAAACCTCGGATAAGAAGTAAATAACCCAACAGGGCCGCTAATCCGCTCCGCGACAGGAAAGTATGGCCACCTAAAAACGTCAACTCCACATCGGACGGCCATAAACGTTTATTTTCACGGTGGGAGACGTTTCTAGAATTTAGTGTCTCGGCGATCAGATGGAGTGGCGGAGCGGACCCACAACGCAGGATTTTTAAATCGTAGATAAAATACGCTAACAGTGTTTTTTTTCAGCAGGAGTAAGACTTTGTGGTCGGTATTGACCGTAGTTTTCCCACTGATGGAATGTCACGATATTAAGGCGGCCGTCAGACAAGCACTTGAACTGCGTTGACTCCGGTGTTTTTCTTTAGGTTGAACCAGCAAACGTGCGCCAGAAATGCATATCTGCAAAAATAACACACGCCTCAGACTACTCATGTACGGCAATTTAAAGACGTCACGTACATTGGGAATATTATTTTTATGCTCTCCATTATGACTGATTTTTTTTCAGGCTGCTGTTTCTCTAACTATACGAACATGATTAATTTGAAACTACGATAGATGAGTGCAATGGATCTGCTACAGTGTCACGTCCAGTAAAATGCTACACTACAAATTATTTGGTCGAATTTGCCCGTTTAACTCTTTCATTCCCGATGTAGACAATTGTCTGCGTGTTGCAGGGGAAGGTTACATTTGACCGGTCCTGTACTGTGCCAGGCTCAGTGCCCAATGATCATTCCTGTGGGGTAACTGATACGTAAACCGTGCTTCTGCACCACGTCATGACTGGTGTGTATCAGTTATCGCCGAACACAAAGCCCACACGATTTATTGGTTGTGACTGACGAAACAAGTTATTTGCTGGTTTAGGTACAGCGCTCATCAAATAATTTCCTAATTACATCACCAGAAACCACAGGTTACTGTGGGAATGACAGGGTTAATAACTCTAAACTTACTCTTGACACAATTTGGGATCTAGACATATTTATAGATACTAAAGACCAATTAGAACCTAGTCACTGTTATCCACCATAACAGGAAAAGGAGTTATGTTGGTAACTTCCTCCCCCCTAACCAACGACCTACAGGTCCGCACAACACCAGACTCTACACCGTATCATGAAACGTTCGTTACTAGCCCAC
This sequence comes from Clitarchus hookeri, assembly GCA_002778355.1. NCBI lineage: Eukaryota > Metazoa > Arthropoda > Insecta > Phasmatodea > Phasmatidae > Clitarchus > Clitarchus hookeri. Next base: position 4,827 of record NQII01015564.1, read on the forward strand.
TGTCAGGCACTGTGCTGAGTTCACAGCCTTCCAATAAAACGTTCTTTTATGCTTAAGAGACCCGTCTGCCTTCACCGATTTTCTCCTTTTTTTTCGCAGAGAAGCATGGGAGCTATAAGGGTTAAACTGGAACGCGCTACAATAGAGACATCGTCACTATGTGCAAGGCTCTGAACTCACGTGAAGTGTTCTCGTTGTGCTGCGTATGCCTGCGGGACTTTCAGCGGTGATCCCATAATTTTATTGATGACGTATTTTCGTGGGTAAACCTACAGGAGGCACGTTGAACAGCTTCGTCAATAAAACCAGGGTTTCAAACACTCTGCTCGCAGTCCAAGAGTCAGGCTGGTGGAACCGTTAACATGATTTACACTCAGTGTTTGAACAATGGTTAACATGTTACATTACAAACAATTCGTTGTATTCTAAGAAAACTTATTAGCTAATATAAAATAACTTGGATTAAAAATTACTTAGATCAAAACATATAATAAATAAATAAATAAATATAGGTAAATAGGAATTGACTAGCTTGAGTTAGTACTTGTCCACAAACATGTAACATATAATTTCATACAGGAATTAAGTCAGAAAAAAAAATACGACTCAACTCAACGAAAATGTTACATACATATAATTCCGAGCAGGAATGAAGCCAGAAGACACCAGAAAAACGATACAACACAACCCGTATTGCTGCCCAAACAGCCAAATAAAAAGCATTAAATATTAAAAATAATATAAAAAAACTGAAGGAACAATGAGGATCACACAAACGGACACGGTGGCTGGAACAGATGTAAATATGGAAGGCACAACGACGACAATAGCCAGCTTCCTCGATGTCAAACACAATGATTAACACTGCATTGTGTTCATTTCAGTGGTCATGCGTAAATGCAGTATTTTGTCCACGAAAATGTTTGTTGGTGGGTCAAAGTGCTGATTTAAAACTATGTAAACAATCGAACTATATTGGTGTGATTATTTCCTTTAAGTGTCGAGTTATTGTCATATTTTCTTCGCTGGTACCATACTCGGGAACAGTCCTCAAAATTTTAACCTTCAACTGCCATTATGTTGATGTTTTTTCTGACAACTTCAAATCATCTTCCATGTGTTTCCTTCGTGCGACATTTACTAGAAGGCCTGTGAACCGTGCCAGGAATTCTTCCGAGGAACAATTATAGTTAGTGTCATGAGATATCTCACTACTTCTTTCGGTGATCTCGTGCTCCAGAGTTTTGACTTTCTCGCCTTACCTGTTGTTACTTGTTGCTGGTCTGCATAGCTTCCCTTGCCCCACCTCGCTCGGGAGAGTGAAACAACCTGCCAAAGACAAAGTGATAACGCGGGACTTGTGCTCTCCTGAGCTTCAGCGGATTGAACATCTGGGGTTATCTCGGAAAGAAGGTTCTGGTCATCGCCTTTGCCCTTCTCAGCGAGACTCGGAGTGCGCGGAACCTTCTAGATCGGGCTGGCGGGACTACTTAAGACGCGACGGACCCCCCAAGCCAACAGTTTAGCATTTGGAGGTTTGTGTAATGTTAAGCACCAGGAGTGCGAAGACAGCGAAGACGACGACGAGCCATCAGAGCGCCTAGTGGCGGCGAGAGTGACCAGCGGGAGTGAAGTCTGCGGACTGCGAGCATCGGCACAGTGAAGAGTGCGACTGACGGGTGGGACTACTGAACTGGCTGCGTGAGTGACAGACACTTGGAACGATGCCAGTAGACCCAGACTGAACATGTGTAAATAATGAGCGTGAATCGACATTAACTAATATAAGCACATCGATAAGGACTTTAATTAGAATTGAGATAGACATTAAATATTGCCCTCATTGAGAATAACAAGGGTAATAGTGGAAATAAGTTAGTTTAATGCTGTAAAAAACACTGCGAATAAAGTTAAAATCAAATGTATTTCTTTTATTTTTATTAATACTACCATCCTTCATGGACGTCTTGTAACAATAGCGTTTGTGTTATTTTATGTACATTTTTCCTTTCTTAAGGAATAACATTATTAACTATTTTCATCCTTCAGTGTAGGCCCAGTTTCTGCTCCATGGTCGTAGACTAAATCTTTTTAATACTTAACACGACATAACATTCTTATGATCAATCCTGAATATTGGGTTGTTTGTGATTCATGCCTCAGCAGTATTGAAACCTGCTCCGTCCGGTTATCAACTCGAAACACTTGCGTGACCAAAACTTGTTAATGCCCGCCGCTGTAGCTCGGTAAGTTGGAGGCGGAGGAAGTAAGTGAATTATGATAATGGCGGTGTAAAAGTTCCAACGACGTCCATTCCGCTCGCAACAGTGACAAATCACTCGGCAAGCTTTTGTCGACATGGTGCGCCCCAAGGTGACAGATAATTCCGCCGACACGTTTATCTATGCAGCCCTGGAATGAATGGCGTCTTCGGAACATACAGCGCCTGTGTCGACCGCAAGGCGAGTGAAGATGTTTCTTCGGCGATTGTTTCCATTTGTATCCATTGATCATGTACATCTGACGTCATTGGAACACTTTCCGCGCGCGAAAAAATCATTATGCCGACAATATATTCAATTGATAATTATGACAGTAGACAGATGTCTTAAACGAATAAGCTAGACATTATTGTGCCTACAGAAAATATTTTACAAAAATTAAAAAACAGCTACAAAAAAAAATTAATTTTTTTTACACACAAAAGTTTTAAAACTGTCAACATCTTATAGTGATACGATAAATACACAGATATATTGTGGCAACTGAGGAAAATTTATTGGAAATGTTCTAATATCTGAAAGTAAGGTAGTTATTAATGTTCATAATAAATAAAGAAAAAAAGGAAATTTCGGTCTTCGGTTCCCTATTTTTTGTGTTTAATGTTGAACAAATTCATTATATTAGTTTAATTTCAGTTGGGGATATTATTTAATTTCATGTGGATATGATTGTTTTCGTTAGATATAATTATATCAGTGAAATTAAATTCATTTTAACTTATTCAGAGCCTTTTTACATAAAAAATTTTCTGACCACGCCGTTTCAAGAAATACGCTTCAGCCAAGTTGTCAATGCATTTCTGGGCAGTTAAACTACACACTCAATTTAGTTCAGGATGTATATATTAACACGCAGCGTATTTCCCGGCTGCAATTTTTTTTTGCTGTGTCCTTCAAGTGTATATTTTTTCACCTCGCATCATCCCTTTTTACACTGTTGCCAGGCGCGAAAGACGTCGAAAGCTGCTGATTGAGTAAGCTTGTGCCATCTAACGGTAACCACCGAAGTTTAGCTGCGTGCTTTTCCGAGTGCTCACTGCGTATCGACGGCACATTCTTCATCCCACTGGCTAGCTCAGAACACCTGACTTGATAGCGTGCAACTCCAGGCTGCACTTGTGATCAAGATGTAGTTTCGTCGATTTCATTTTTACTTTTCATCACGACGTTGTAGCAGTTCAACAACGTAGTTTATTGCTTGTATGCTACATTAGTGTAGTTTTGAACCTCCGTTATGTGTAAGTGTTGCTCTACTATTTCCTGACCCAGTTTCGCAGTAACTGTGATTTTTTTTTGTATTAACCCATGACTGACCTTTCCAGAGGTCGCAGAATCACCGATCGCAGTTTAGGAACTGTCCAGTCCCATTCGCAGTATCACAGTTATCGGAGTACCAGTAGCAGTTACCTCCGTATCGAGCTGTAGTATGAGAAAACTGTAGCTTCGCATTCTAACCTGGTAGCTGTGACGGAATACTCGTGACTCCCGACACGTTCACCGAAGAACGGCCATGGCGTTTTCTGCTTTCTTCTCTCCACCGGCCATTCCTACTTCATCTTCCTTTGTATTGAACCCACAGTTTGTGAACTTCCCACAAATTGTGAACTTTCAACTTTAAGAATAAACTTTAAATTCTTAGAAGAAAAGTTTTATCAACATAGCAAAGTTATGCCTAAGTTATAACATATTTTGTTTTTACGAAAAGACTTATGTCCTGTCATTTAAATACGAACATAAAATAAATATTGTTTGTAAGCGCCCCTAACTGTATTACACAAGTTTTCATCATGTCATTCATATTCGATTTTTATGCCAGCAAAATATGTAACGTTTAGTATCATTTAAAATAAAATTAATTTTTAATTTTATTTACAACTTGTGAAATTATTTACTTTACTCCCCTCTGGATCATATGTAACTTTTAATCAGATGGTTCTCATTATTCATTAATTTCTGTTGGCANATTTACTTTACTCCCCTCTGGATCATATGTAACTTTTAATCAGATGGTTCTCATTATTCATTAATTTCTGTTGGCCTTTTCTTTTCAGCACGTATGTATGTATTAATGCGTAATTTTTTTGGTAGCAGTAATTATGGTTTACGAAATTAATAATAAGTAATTATAAGTTTATTAAACAAAAGAAGGCCACAATAAAATAATTTATTTACTTATAATGGCATCACTCACATACCTAGCTTACACGTTATAAATAACTCCTTTCCCCCCATTCCGGTTATAAAAAAAATCAGTGCGTCATATCCAATGCACTAGTCAGAAAAAGGCCTGACCACTAAGGAAACCAGCCTATAATGACTGCAGAAAAACAGAAAAAGGGTAGTTTCCTCGACCAAGGCGTAATGGTAGTTTTGTCAGAGACAAGCAGTCCTTTCCCCGAGGTAAGGCAAAACTCTCGCTCGTATTTTACCGTCAGGCGTGATTACAGGCTCGTATTTCTTCAGCTCGCCATCTAGCTTCCCCACGTGGAACTAACGTGAGGAGCGGCCGCTGGAAACCTGCACAAACTCGTCCCGAGTTCCCCACTTTGCTACCACCTGGGAGCGATTAAAACTTCTGTAAGGGCAGGAATTTTGCAAAGGAGCACTAAGGTTGTTACATATATAATGTATTTGTTCATTTTATCAATGTAGCGTAAAAGGTATTACATCTACACTTCTGTTACATTAATTAAGCTAGCATACATTTACGAAATATAAAATAAGGAACTGAACATGAAGTTTTTAATATATTTCAATGGGGTTTTTTTTATAGAATATTTNAATATATTTCAATGGGGTTTTTTTTATAGAATATTTGAATTATCAAAACCATCATACAGCAATAATTTATACAGCGTATAGTTTTAAAATAAAAAAATTATTAACCGTTTTCTAAATAATAATGTATAGAAACCATAAAATTTGTACGGACGCAAAAATTATTATTAAAAAATTTGTAAAAATGTATTTCTATAAGATTATAACAAAACAAAAATTAAACACCTTTGTAATTTCATTTGTATTTCATCTGCTTATATAAATCCTTTTACATATTTTTGTTTAAAAAAAATATTTTTTTTTGTACACTAGGGTCTATAGTCATTTCGATGACATAGAGTTGTATATATTATTATTTTATAGAGTCTAGGGCAATTATTTTGGTACATGTATTGATTTTGTGATTTATGTTCATAATTATTGCAAAACTTACAAAATTTTAAAATGGAATTTAAGACTTTATCAACTGTTTCTGCATATGACGGTTACAATCATACAGTTACCCTGTCAATAAATCTAATAATTTATAAAGTAGCTCCATAACTGTTGTGTACTTTACATTTCAGAAATTCGCGCAATGCGGAACCTTTTCATAACTCCTAACCACTAGTACTAAAAATAAAAATACGCCTATTTGAAATGTATTTTAATTATGTAATGGTGGAATAGATTTAATAGGTGATTCGTTCAACTCAATTATACTGTAATATAACCAATGCAATGAATAACTGTTAACACTAAGATTTTCTTTAGTTGCATTAGTTGTGAAAGAGGCTTTCCATTTTTTTAATACGTCCCTTCAGTAATTAACGCATGATAACACACGAATTGACGAGATTTCTGCTTCTGATGTACAATGAAAAAAAAAAAGATATGGCAATCTGAAAATGTTTACAACTACAGTAAACAAACAATTAGATATAATACGATTACAATATTTATACAAGTAAGACCCGTGCCTTGAAAGGGTTCAAAAAACCTACATGAAAACAAGCCAACATTGCCTGTCGCACTCAGATACTCTGAACATAAAATTAATTCCACAAGGAATTCAGTCAAGAGTCTTACGAAACGAAACAAAACAGCACGAGTAACAAACGAACGAGCAGCAGAGGCAAAACAATATATACAAATACACGCACAAAACTCTCGACGACCCAACAAAAATAAACACGAACGCTGAGACGAAGAGAAGTACGAAAGCTCTAAACCTGAAGGCGCAACAAAGACGGAACAGAAGGACACGCACAGTTTTCTTGGCGAGCCAGTAGAGACATTCCTGTAACTGGCATTAGGCAAACTGAATCAGTTGAATTCCCTGTGGGATCATTTCTATGCTTTGAATACATTTTGAAAACAGTCAGTTTTGGCTTGTTCTCGTGTATATTTGTAACGTTATCTTCAGCGGTTCCCTTGGCGACCTAACTCCGCAATGGCCTCAATCAGAAGTAGCTTTTCATTTAATCGCTTACGTCTATTGCAAGTATTAATCAAAGAGCAAAACAGAGGTATTTGGCACAGAACCATCAGCACAACTTAGTTAGTTCGTGAGTATCTATTACGTGTTCTAACGGTTCGTAGTCCACGGTACTTCTTGAGATTCCGTTCTCCTCAGCTGTTCTGCCTAGAGCTCCGTGATGTACTTATTAAACCTATATATTATGTATCTTATAACTTACAAAGTAATAAAAAGGATATTATACAGAATAAACAATTACAAGTACTAGTTTTAAGACCGACTTTAAATTATGGCTACAAGTGTTGCAAATAAGAAGAAAAATTATGCGTGTTGTAGATACTTAAACCAACATAACATATGTTTTGCTACCACAGTCAATGAGCTGCTGCTACAAAGTATGTTATAACAAATTTCAATGGAAAACCAAATGACAACAGATAATATAATTATTATTGGTATTTATAAAAAACAAATGCTGTTTTCAAGCAAAAATGTTTGTTTAAACAACTGTAATTAAATATTATTAACCATCCAAAGAAAATCTTGCCTGGCCACTCAAAAATGTACCTTCGGCCTAATCGACTTTGGGGCAGTTGATATTAATTTTGGCAATGCATGTAACATCAAACCATTCCAAACACGGTTTTTTGGACGAGAAAGTTTCATTATGCCATAGTGCGTCGTGTTTGTATTTAAGAGGTGTTCCTGTTCGATTCCGGTAGTTACATAGAATCGCGGTGTTTTCTTTTCCCAAGTGTTTTGCCCTCCATTTTTTACGCAAATGGTGAAGCACTTCCTTAACACACAGCGATCTCTACGTAATGAGGGCCAGTTCAGGAAAAGTTAGGAGTGAGTTATCTACACAGTAACACCAGATCTGTTGGGCTGTGATTATACATTCCTAATAGGCCACACTACACGGAACACACTTACTGAACAGTAATATGGTTATTGTCGGCTGTATTCTAACGTGCATAGTGGTGAAGAGAACGTATTCCATTAAAATACACTTTCACATATAAAATACTTGAACAGTTCGTAATGTTTATAGAAGCAACTGCTCAAAATTGCTGTTCTTTATATCTGCGGGCATTGTTGTTGATTAAATGTGCGGTACTGTTTTTATGTTTTTTTGATAAATTGAAAAGAAGAAATTGAACTTTATCCAAAATAATTTGGTTTTAAAGTCAGAAAATTCTTCACATTAGCGTTGTATAGTTTCCAAAGTGTTAATTTATGCATTTCCATCTTCCTTTCTCCAAATAATTTGATAGCCTTAAGAGGCCATGCGCTGTTTAACAGCAGTAACAAATAAATCACGTAAACTCTCTCACTCGTCCTCTCAGCAAATCAACCAGAATCATTCAAATCACCTTGTTCCAACACAAGTGTCTAACTTAACGGTTTTCATGAACTTTTCTCTGAAAGGCTAGCTTTCGCAGACGTNCACCTTGTTCCAACACAAGTGTCTAACTTAACGGTTTTCATGAACTTTTCTCTGAAAGGCTAACTTTCGCAGACGTTTCGTTTACGACATCCACTCTCCCTGATCAAAATTCTCAGCGTCATCTACGAGAATGCATAAATCTATTTTACAGCCTCGAAACACGAAAGAAAGAAATTTTAAACTTCTCTAAGATACCTGACAGGTTTTAACGAAACAAGATTATGGCCAGTCCATCATGAGAGAGAACACGGAAGTGTCGTCTTCGATAATGTAATAAATAATGCCTGTGTTTCTATGAGATATTTATTCGCCTGAAAAAGACACTCATTTACTTTTCTGTTTCAACTTGATTTCTAGGATACTGAATTATTTAGAATCGAAGACATTAGNGAAAAAGACACTCATTTACTTTTCTGTTTCAACTTGATTTCTAGGATACTGAATTATTTAGAATCGAAGACATTAGTGTTATTTTTTAAATACAATAAACTGCTTTTCCTTTTGATACATCCAGTGATGAACCTGTTTGTTTACATGTGCATTTCTAATAGGCATGCAATTCTACATGAATTAACATCTGCATTTCTAATAGGCCTGAAATTCTATATGAATAAACATCTGTATTTCTAATAGGCCTGCAATTCTACATGAATTAACATCTGCATTTCTAATAGGCCTGTAATTCTATATGAATAAACATCTTTATTTCTAATAGGCCTGCAATTCTAAATGAGTAAACTACTATGACTAAGTTGAAAATAATCTAGTTGCATTATTACAAGGTCAGAAGAACTGAACTCGCATCTCAAAGCATTTGCTTACCTAAAGAATATTGTGACGTCCAATATCATGCGCGGTTTTAATAGCGCTGTTGGCAGAAAAGCAATCCAATGTTGGTACGTGGAGAGTGGATATTGCGCTGCTTGCATGTCACTCAACTCGTTGCACGATTGCGTCACGTGGAAATGCGAGTGACTATAGAGCATTATTTTGTGTTGCAATGAACCATCTAAAAAAAATACGAGAAAATCCCTTGTGGGTTTACTCCTTTCGTAGTACGCTTTAAATTAAATGGTTTTAGGGGCTGATTACGAAATAATTTTTTTAATTTTTCCACGGTACTATTTAAGACAATATTATTTTATCAACTTAAAAACAATATNTTTTTTAATTTTTCCACGGTACTATTTAAGACAATATTATTTTATCAACTTAAAAACAATATGTTTATATTGTGTACATATTTTGTGGTTTCTATAAGTCATTATTAAGAAAAAAAATATTTTTTATTCGAAAATAATAAATTTAGTTACAAATTGCTGTATGTGACGGTTTAGTTAATTCAAATATACAGTCAATAAAACAAACAATATATTAAGCAAACCTTGAACGCAATGAAAGAGTAACAGTGTTCAAATAAGGGGTAGAAAAGATTATACAGGGCAGTTTCACTGCATTATTTTTTTTGTCTCTCTTTTGTCCCCTCCGAAATTTTTATTGGAAGTTGAGAAAATCTATTACTTTTTCACATTTTCACTCTACGTTTCCTTAACATGGGATTTCCTATTTAGGTAAATATCGTAGCCGCCAGTTGGTAGACCCTAAGGCTGTACATGGAGTCATCGGAACAAACCGGAAAAAAAAGTATGGAACTATATGGGGTTAGTCCACAATAATACAGCAGGCTAAAATTTTCTACCCTTCCTCCTCCAACATTTCTCAGAATAAATACTCAATATTTTATTTTCCGACGAGGTGCGTATGAATATTCATATGTAGTAAAACCAGAGATTGGTTTAAGATTGAATACTCCTTAATGTTTTGAAAAGTCTTGCATACAAAACGTAAATTTCACACACAAAATTTCGTTTCGATAAGGTCTACAGGTTTGCTCCTTCTCCCCTTTTCGTTCCGAAAATGTTAGTAGTCCCCACCCCCTCATCATCCTGCCCCCAAGGTCTAAGTACACACATAAACCTTCATTCTGATAAGAACAATTTTTACACCCCGTCCCGACACTAATATATCTCATTTCTGTTTACCTGGTTTTGAAATTAAGCGATTAGAATTCACATTATCTCGTAAATTACGTGACTACTGGACGTCGATCCCAAACCCGNTGGTTTTGAAATTAAGCGATTAGAATTCACATTATCTCGTAAATTACGTGACTACTGGACGTCGATCCCAAACCCGACGGATTTCAATAACTAGCTTTAGTAAACAAAGCACATAATGTCGTGGCATTTGCTGCTGTCGAACCGGAAAACTATAAGCGACGAACGTCTTGTTAGCTCGTTCTCAACAATGAAAANATTTGCTGCTGTCGAACCGGAAAACTATAAGCGACGAACGTCTTGTTAGCTCGTTCTCAACAATGAAAAACGTACTAAGATTCCTTGCAGTCTAATGTGTTACATTTTTGTTACGATAATTAGACATTATTTCTTGAGATGTGGCCGTAGAAGAAAGAGAAAAAAAAATCTCAGACAAACACGACAAATTAAATCCTTACCATCATTATGAAAAATTTTATTTTTTCGTAATCTTTATAAATGCGTTGTATAGAGCAAAAATTACACGGTGGCGCCATCTCACTCAACAACAACACACGTTTCCTGNTTGTATAGAGCAAAAATTACACGGTGGCGCCATCTCACTCAACAACAACACACGTTTCCTGTAGATAATTTTGACCATTGATATGGCCATGTTTCAACAGCAATATATTAAATTAGGTCAGATTCGAAAAAAAATTAAAAGGTATTATTTTAATAATACAGGATTAGTTTATGATTTCTATACACTAATACTAAACAGTCAANAAAAAAAATTAAAAGGTATTATTTTAATAATACAGGATTAGTTTATGATTTCTATACACTAATACTAAACAGTCAATATAGGCCCATATCGATGAAATAAATAAAAGTTGTTCCATCGGATCTATCTCAATTATTTCATGGTGGTTTCAGTTGAATTTCAATTAATTCCGCTACGACGCAGCAATGGTACCACGTTCCAATGATTTCCAACTTCGCCGAAGCGTGTTAAATTACTTTCAACGGCTGATTTCTTTCACTGCGTAATGTCAACGCTTCAAGTTTTGAGTTTCTACGTACACGTTATCATAAAATGTCAAAGTAACACATAATAATATTTCTAGTTGTAAAGATGGAAAACTAAGTACATATTCTCTCTCTTCAAATTCTGTGCATTTTAT
>NQII01015566.1:8594-20498 GCA_002778355.1 Clitarchus hookeri
ATTATGGCAAAGTCAAATACTCTGACGTTATACATTTCTACAACTTACTGATCTGTAATCAGTGTTAAGTTGAATACGGAAAGGCAGACTTTCCAATCGCTGGCAATATATGAAACAAGTTTCAACGCAAGTAACCTGCCTGAAAAATGTATTGAAATTTTCTAGAGATATTCTGTGTTAATGTGACAACGAGTTTTGTCACGTATCAATGAGTGATTTGTTTGTTCCAGCCAACAAAATACGTGTTTGTATTCCGCGATCCTATGCTTAGCAGCCCCAAGAAAATATTTTGTTGAGTAAATAAAATATACATTTACACATTATTAACAGTCACAGAACATTTGGTGGGTACGGATTTTCGAATACTCACTTAAAAATGTCACGAAAATGTAAATATTATTGGCGTGAGTTACGAGTTGTAGGTTAGGTGCTTCAGAGCTACCGCATTCGTAAACTGTATTTTGAACTGTTGTGGTACCGCTAATTTTAATTAATATTCTTCGCTTAATTTACTTGTACATGACGAAATAGCAAAAATCAAGGCTGAATTTAGGAACCTGCGATTTCGCGTTACATCTTAAAACCACGCCGGATGGCGAAGTTCTGTGAAAAATTGAAAACCACTAAACCATATTTTGGTTCCCCGACTGTGTTTCACGCCGTTCTCTCGTTTGAATCAAAAACAAAATTTCATTCATACAATAAGTTTTCTAATAGAACTGGGCCATAAGTAATGTCTCGAACAAATAAATTTAATCATAAAGCAGCAAATGCAAATGTCATGGGAATGATTACGANTATTTTATACATAAAGCAGCAAATGCAAATGTCATGGGAATGATTACGACTGTTAACAGCACCAATTTTGTAAACCTTTCTGCTACGTGGCTGAAACCTTTCAGTCCGGAATTAACATCCTATCTGAAGTGCTGCAATCGTCTAAAAATTTTTAAGCCTACTGTACTTGTGTCGAAGATGTTTCTCGCAGCCAGTGGAAATTGGGCAGCGTGTTGATTGCTGTCGGCATCAACCGTTCAAAAATGGGAAGTGCAGAAACTTAAAAAAAAAAATAAAAATCTGGTTCCTCACAAGAAAGACGCCCAAACCACTGGCTACTGATTCCTTGTTGTGTACAGAGTCGACCTTGAACTCGGGCACGGGAACTGGAAGTGTTAAACGCTAACGTAATTCGTTATCTGAGGTACGCGGCCGTAATTCCACTGAACAGTTATATCTACGGTTTCGGAATTTTTCCCACGCCTCAGTGGCCCTTTATCACTTAGAAACGAGTTTACTTATTTCTTCTCTGTTTACACCCGATCAGAAATAGGCGCCTGCGTTCCGCCGGCGCGAAGTGTTAACGTAACGCATCGCCCGTTTCCGTAACGAAGAGCGGGATTTATTACCGGCGGAGAAAAAAAATGAAAAGTCGGAGCCCGCTCTCTCTTCAATTTGACTGCTATTTGGAGCGTAAAAGCGATCCGGAAAGCGTAAAAAATAGGGAAGGAAAAAAATGCGAAAAAAATTGAATGAACGAACTCTAGTGTGACGGCAGACATTTCATGCAAAACAGATGAACTTTTGATAAAAAAAAAAAAAAACGTATTTTGCGAGAGTGAAAAAAAGGGGGGGGGGGAGAAGGAATGGAGTTAAACTCGTGAGCACATCCCTGGAGGAGAGACAAAGTCCAGAAGGGGATGACTCGTTGTCAGGAACAGCTGATGTGTGCTACAACGAGAAACGTAATCCGGCAACACACCCAACCCCCTCCTCCGCATCCCTCCTCTAAACCCTAGTCGTCTGTGTCAGAAATTGAATCGGTGAAAGGGAAGGCGCGAACGCTGGTGTCTTTCCAATGAAAAATCGAAATGTGCGCGTTCTTTTCCATGTTTTGGAAACAGTTTCATCATACCGTTGGCGGTGCAGTGTAAACCGCTGGTGACGAACGTTCAGCGTTAACAGGTCTCCATCGATATAAACTGCAGAAATAATGTATCTGAATGTTGTATTTGTATATTGCACGTGCAAATTTCCATAAGCCTTCGTTATANATAAACTGCAGAAATAATGTATCTGAATGTTGTATTTGTATATTGCACGTGCAAATTTCCATAAGCCTTCGTTATAAATAATTTTTTTATAGTGTTTTCGGATGTAATGAGCAAGAAAGACCACAGCATGGCTTACAGGCCCTATCCTTTAAAGAACAAGTATTTCGCAAATAACAATGCTTAATAAGCCCCTCAGTAANCAGCATGGCTTACAGGCCCTATCCTTTAAAGAACAAGTATTTCGCAAATAACAATGCTTAATAAGCCCCTCAGTAATGCGCTTTATCAAAAGAATTTCTCAATGCTGCTTACTTGAGATTACTATGCTTTGTTTTTTTTTTTAAGAAAACGTTTTGATTGGCCAATTAATGTATTTGTCAGAATAGTGACAAATCACGACATTGCTTATTTTAGTCTACATCCTAACACTAAAGGTGTTTACTCGGTAAGTCGCGTTAGGTCAAGTATTATTACAAATCCAGAAATACCACCATTTCGTTCGCAGGCAATATATACTCCAAGCAAATGTACAGCTATTTTCTGTGTTTCCTATTTTATCCACGGTTTTAACATTACGTCCTAAAGGACTCTTGGCTAGTAATAAACGCAAATAAAATAAATTAAAGAATTTTGTAGAACCTAGTTCACATAGCCAAATTTCTTCTAAAAATAGTAGCCAATAAAAATAAATATTGGCTCAAATACCTATTTTAATATAGCTTCTAAAGTATCGGAATATGAATCCGCTGAAATTGTTTTCTTAAATACAGTTTTAGATATATTTTTCGCACTTAAATTCTATTACGGATTTAATGCTTCCATTTAATTTAGAAAATATTGGAAAAATACCTTCACAAATTACCTACCTCTAAGAATGCTATTAGAGATATACTATGGCGTCGAGACCTACAAATTCCTAGACTTATTAACAGTACAGCGTGTAGTCAAGTGAAAATTATGTGTTCTGTGCATCTTTAAGTCACGCCATTGTGAAGTACATTGCAGCTGGCCGTACGTATTTTAGATAATGTCGGATAAAACGTGATGTTGCACATTAACCACGTGGATTCCACACGTCTGTATAAGTGTGAAAATGTTTGCAAGTTATATACTATTGGCCCCAATAGGTTTCAAACAATTTTGTTGGGCTAACGAGTAAAACGTTTGTCCGATATACAGGCATGGTATTAAAATTGTGTCCCACATGTTGTATACTACACGGCTATTCATAGAATTTCTTAAGACTGTATATAAGTACTGAATTCTGGTAAGTTGTATAGTAGCCTACAAAGAGGTCATAGTTTCTTCGGTTGTTTTATTTCTTACTCGCTGGGCCGAGTTATGTACACTAAGAAATCTTTCGAAAATTTACCACACTAGTGTATATGTATATTAAGAAAGCGCGAGTGGTAAAGTTGGTTCTCATACTTCCATGGCAGCGTTCCTTCATTTGCTCAGGAAAGAGTCAAATCCAAAGGAAAATTCCGAACTTTGTATAGTAGTGACACTAAATATTCCCAAATTTNCCGAACTTTGTATAGTAGTGACACTTAATATTCCCAAATTTGTAGTCTGAAACGTGGTATTATTTATGTACAATGCATAGGTGAAAAACGCCTATTGCAGTTTAGGAAGATTATCAGAATTTTTTTTATCACTGTAAGACGGAACAAACTACTAATATTGCCATTTAAATGGTAACTACCAAAATTTCAATTACCATTTTTCTTGAGTAAAAGTAACATATTTCGTTATTTGCAATTATAAGATTGTTAGGCAAAAAAAAAATTTACATCAAAACATATAATCGGGAAAATTTGCCCTTGATCGGCAATGTCCGCCACGTTTGCGTGAACCTAAGGTTGATGGATCTCGAATCACCATTATAGTAAAATTTAGTACGGTTCACAAAGATTCCTTTTGAAACTTGTCGCAAAAATTTATTTGTATCTCTACAACTTAAATGTGTTACGTTTGCAGTGTATTGTTAAATGAAATACACTTAACGGTTATTGTAATTTTGACAACTATAGCAAACTTTAAGTTTAGAGTACTTGCATGTTAAAAGTCGACTATGGTTTTACACATTCGACACTTACGTTTCGCCAAGTGGACTTAAAATATTTCTGTAGTGTTAACAAAAATGAACTTGGTCACTATTTTTGAGTCACTTATTTGCAGATTACAGAAAACTTTTACAGTGTTCCTCGGAGCACTTTCAGCTAGCAACTCCATAAAGTGTAGTACCGGTTACTCAGTCACTTACAAAGTCACACACACGACTTAACGAGTCCTCCACAGGGCATGACCGCAGTATAATTAGTCGATTATTGAATTTTTACATTAAAGTTAATTTTCACAGTAAATATAGATTTAAATTTTGGTTTTAAATTTTCTTGTAACGTTTATATTTTTAACATAATTTCTTTGATCACCCAAGTAATTATTTTCATTCGTTTTAATGTAGTACTTAACAGTAATTGTAAACCACCCATCCATTTTATAGGTATAAGATTTTCAGTTATTTAACCTTAAAATTAAATTTGGTTTTCAAATACTTTTTAAGTTGTAATTTGATTTAATTTTTTGTGTTATTAACTATTTTGCAGTTTTATTTTAAATTTGTTTTATTGTTCTTGTATTTTTCGTTTTGTAATCTTTCAGTTTTCGTTTATTTCGTTTTTTCCGGAAGTCAGTTCAGATTTCTGTGTTATCGTTTCACGTAGTCGTCGGAAGTTGTGCTTCTGGTGGGAATTTTGAGTAAGGTTGCCGCGATTTAGTTCCACCCGGATTGAATCTGGTCAATCCCCGGCGCCAGCTTAAATATTTAATGTTAGGGTGGTCCCGGAAGTAAGTTTATTTCACAGGAACGCCGCGCCGCGTTTGAGAAGAGGGCGCAGTCGTTATTGCTGGAATCTTTGGGTGTTTCCAGACGCCGCCGACGACGAGGTGCCACTTAGCGCCAGGCGCCATATCAGTAAGGGTGACGTCAAATAAAACCAAGGAGACGCCAACCCTTGTTTAATGCTGGAGGGGCATATAATGGCCTACGAAATATTTCAATGGATCATTTGGAAGGTCTACTTAACTTTTAAACTGTTTTCTGAATATTTAGTATTTGCATTTTTATAGTGTGATACAATCCCGTGGTCTGACGCTCGACAGACTTAAGTTAGTGCCGATGCATGTTACTTAATTTTATTAACCCTGAGAAACTTTTGAGACGGATAAATTTTTATTTTGTTTAATAAGAAATTTTAATTATTTATTGCCGTTTGTGGAGTTGTCAAAACGAGTGACATACTTTTTCATGAAGTAGTAAAGGTTATGATTTGATGTAGACACGTGATAGTTAAAGAAAGTTTTAATTAATAACACATTCATTTTAACAGATAAAATGAATGTCTAAAATTTTTGATAATTTTTTTTTTCCACATTTTTACCAACTTAAATAAAATTAGTAAGGATGGTGTTTACTTAAAGCCATTAAACTCCTTATTGAGTTTGAGCATAAATCTGACAGATTTCAAATTTTTCTGGTAGAGAGTGGGAATTTTCATGTTTCACTAAATACAATTATATTTTCTAACTGACATTTTCAATTAATAAAATCTGCTTAAAATTCACAGTCCTTCTCTTCTTTTAAGTAGCTAAAGTAGTGAGTTGGAATGATATCAGAGTGTTTCATTCGGTTTTGTCGAGTTTTTTCATGCATATTAATTTATAGGTGTGTTTATCTGTCTTTTGAAAGTGTAGATGTCGCAATCTATCTACAATCACCACAAATGCCGATCTTCACGCACCAAACACTATCACCAAACTCCTTCACCAATACACAATACTTTGCATCAGGCTGGACACTCCCAATTGTCCTTTTTCCCCCGTGCAGGGTTTTATGTCTTGCGGCAGCGGAAGAGTGAGCCAACCTGTGGCTCAGACAAGAGAAATCAGCGCCTCGGTGTTTTATGGAGGCACCTTCGGTCGTGACCAAGGGACGGTGATTTGCCGAGAAAAGATCCCATGACTAGGTGTATCTTTCGTGAAGCCGGATGCGCCTCCGTAAGATGGGCTGTGTTTCGGCCCTGGTTTTCACAGTTTCCGGTAGTTTTTTTTCTCCAAAATATGATATCGTCCAAGAAAATTGCATCACGCCAATACAATTAATAATAAAATTTTTACTTCAAGTTCCCTAGGACTAGTGACTAGTGACTAGTGAATTTTCCGTAAATATAACTTTGTTAATATAAGATTCACACTCTGCGTTAGTACATTCATGAACCATTTAGACGTCCTGTTTATCTTTACTATAATCGTAATTCAACGTTAGTAGATACCCTGCTACGGTCTTATTGCAGCATAACCTGTATCCTTCACCGAAAGAAAAATGTTGTTTAATTCGAACCTAATAGACAGCAATCACGTATCACTACTTCAAAATGGCTCTTTAAAATGGTTGGAAATGTAAATATGCGAAAACATTTATATTTATATCTTGCACAAAACTAAAAGAAACAGAGTACAGATGCCACCAATACAACACCTACGCATTTAATGTCATTATATTGTGTCATAGATATAGAAAAATATATTTTTACAAAAAATGTGTTGCTGTCTCATCAAAGATTCCAATTATCTCCCCTCTTTGTTGAAAAGTAGTATCTCTAACGGCACATTAATAATTTTTATATGGTGACTATAAAAATATTTCACTATAGTACCAGTAACATTATTTTCTCTTTAATTTATAGACTATTCTAAATAACGTTGTTTCATTTTACGGATTAGACCTGTTTGTGCCAAACATTCGATTCGTTATATTTAAAACGAAACATGTATTTAATCACAGACATGATACCACATTTTCTAGATGTGATATACTTCATACAATATATCCTGAAAATTTCTCCTGAACTGCTTATGTTTAACTACAATTGGATCCAAAAAAAACTAAAACTTCTTTTATGGCACATTTAGAAATTTAGTTGGTTTTTAAAGTGTAGTCGAACGCACTGTGCAATGTGTCTCCTCCTCCCTTGGTGATGGAGCGTATAGCAGTCATACTGCCAACACACTGTACGTCGAGCCCTCTTCATTCTACAAAGTCCTTTATATAAACCTGATGCAGAAATATTTATTTACTTCTACTGAGTATTTTCTGAGATTGGGTTGAGGGTTGACAAAGGCACCTGATCTTTATAATTGGGTGTTAGTCCTGCAAATAGGTTACGCTAAGTAAGATTAAATAAAGTGGTTTTATATTGGGCTCAGTTCTATTAAGTACATTTAGGCACCTAAAATTATATTAGGTGTATTTTTTGTATTAAATAAATTTTTAAATACGAAATTGATGCATAAGCAAAAAATAAATACATTTTTATAGTATATGTTAGTAACATTCTTTGAGCATTATTTCATTATCATTCGTTCTCGTAGGGCTTTCAAATATTACCTAATAAATGCATTTATATACATATTCATTTAATTAGTAAATAAATTACCATATTCAATTTGATACTTTATTAGTTACAACGTAACCACAGATTTGACTAAATTTTCCACAATGGAACAGAGTGGCGTGCTAAACATAACAGCATCTGAATTCTCTGGCGCTGATTGAGCTGAAACGAGATGAAGTTCACGTGATCTGCACGAGTGTGTGTTGTATAAAGATGCATGCCGCCGCCGGGCAGGCGGCCATCTAGCGGGCCCTGCGTGCTCGTTGCTCGTCGGCGTTGCTGCGCTGACGGACGGCGTGTTTGAAGGGGAGAGAGGCTCTAGACGCGTCACGCCGGAACGTTACACGCACCACGGCTGGCGTGCCTTTGTTCCCGCGCTTTGACGAGGGAATGTGAGCCGCGGCGTCACCCGCAGATGTACAGACCTCACCTCGCCCTCCGCCCTCTTCATAAGCACTCACGCCAGTCTCCGTTACGTCTCCGGAACGTCATCAAGTACGAAAAGTGGGGCGAGGAGACACGTTTCGTTAGGTTCGAGGTTGAAGTAGAGACGGCATCTTTGCGTCATTGCAACAGAAATTACATCAGTGTAGTCTATTTGCATTTTATTCACACTTTTTTTGAATAAAACCTACGAAAAATCACCCAATGCATAACGAATTTGGTTATTTCCTTAATATGGCGTGTATCAAAAGCGTTTCATACTAATCTTAACATAACATTTTCTTACTTTTGGTTAAATCAAATTGTTATTTATATTTAAATTATAAAAAACTATTTTTCAATTACTTTTAATGTAAATAAAAACAGTGGGAAAATAAGTGTTTTGGTAATGCCTAATTAGAAATAGTGCTTATACAAAATATTATTTCACTGGTTGCGCACGAATGCGAAGCGTTTTACCTTTGGTGTGATTCCCTACAATTGGTTAAACTTTCTTTGCATGAGGCGGAGAAATATACTGGAAGCAGAACTTTTGCAGTGAATGTGGACCTATTTATGTGTCTCACCTGTCTGCAGGTATTTTGTGCTTTCGAGGCCTCGAATCGCGTTAGCTGTAAGGCCAACACTTACTATTTCACCACTTAACTCGTGGCCTTTACGAGCAAGGAAGCTCAAGCGGTGTGCAATCTTTCTGCCTGAGACTCCCCTGAACGTGACTAAGTGGTGACCATGTATTTTTGTGGCACGCTAATAAAGATAAAAGTATGATGCGTTTCTTAAGACGACTCTAAAGTTTTTATATTGAAAACTTAGCACGTAAAGCTGATTATGAAAACACCAATTTAAATAATTTTCACGCACAAAATAATAATCCTTGGAGTTGAAATGCGAGCTCTCAACTTTCCCTTTGGCACGAAACCTTTCTTATACGCTGTTCTTGTTAAGACACCACCACAAAATATCATAGCGTTTTTTTGATCACATGATTTATACTAAACCCTTTGCAACGCATTTCATGCGCCTACCAGGATGACATCTCAAGAACTACTTCACAATGCACGGAATTTGCTAGAAACAAAGATTATTTAAAATGTAATAACGTTCCGATTTTAAACACAATAAAAAAATTAATTTATATTGTTTTAGGATTGAGTTCCTTAATACATGTACGTTCAGTATGGCATTTCAAATTTTTTTCTCTCGTGCACATAAAATAGTCAAGCGAAGAAATTAGAATGATTTCGTTCAATCTACTTAAGGAAACGCTTGGATAAATTCTCACAAATGTAGTAAAGAACGAAGTTTCTATAAATCTACTGAAGAACTAAGAGTTATAAACGCACTTCAGTATGTTTAGAAATATAGCTGCAAAAGTGTCCTTACGTACAAGGAAAACAATTATTTTGAGTGTATTGGTCGATAACATTTTTTACCCAGTAGGTTTTTGAAACATCCCGAAAGAGAAAAACACCTAAATTGGAAGGATCAAACTGTTGTGAATAGTTGATTTATGTATTATATTATAAAGAGTACCTGAAACGAATTTTTATATTTGTACCTTTCTTCCACTCACCTCCTAAACCGTCTGCCACCCTCGAGAATGTCTTCATTGAGAGCAATTAATCGAAAGTGACTTGTCACACCGTCTGCCTTCCAAAATCTGACATTATTACTTTTTCCTTTCCTCTCCCTCGAATTCCTTCAGCCAAATCAGTGTATTTTAATTGTGCGTCCAGGACAAACGTTCAATAAATAATATTTTCCATTACCGCGAATATAATTTCACACACACGAACATATGATCAACCGTTTCTGTACTGCAACAAGTCAGAATCACTATCTTACTGGTTTTATAACATATTAAATAAACCAAAAGAATACTAATTTCTGCCATGTATTCAGAAGCAAATTAAACTTGAAAAATTATTGCCTTGTGATAACTTAGCGCATTTTTAACGTGCAAAATATAAGAACATTTCAGCTTACCTTATTGTTTTCGAATTTTCCTAAAACCTTTTTCTGAATTCATTAAACATTATATTGAAATAATACTTTTGAACTTTCGTGGCGGCGTATCACCTTCGATCCCATCCACCAAAACTACCCACCTCAACTTCCGCCACCCCTATCCTAAGAGCAACAGGATGAGGTAGGGATGGTAAGCTTTTATTCCAAAATCTTGTAAAATAAACAGGGAAATAAAATTTGAGAATACGTTTGCTTTCAAAGGTTGAAAGTGTGCTACAGTAAAATAAACAAATAAATATTTATGATTTCAAGCATAATAGCGGCTGTAAAAACACTCTCTTCATAAATGCCGCCCATAATTATTTGAGATGTGTTCAATCTTATAATGAACATGAAATTACCATAATAGATTACAGAGCTCCAAATACATTTTTTTTCATGAAATTTAACTTGACCTAACCGAGATGCACACTGAGAGGCGCCTGCAATTAAATCTACTTAATTTTCCTTCATTGTCCTTCTCATGCCCATGCAAGCTCACTCGCAGCATCCGTCCTCATCTGTCCTGGAGCAGAGTGTACTCCCCTCACCGAACACCAGGAAGTATACAAAGTATTTTTCGTACCAAAGTAGCAACGCACCTAGGCTCATTCAGGCGACAACCTGCACAGCGGCTCCTTTCAGCGGCTAGTAGAGCTTTCAGGTGAAGTACCATCTACGTCGTATTTCTTCGTTCTGCAACACAGGAGCCTAGGCGCGTTAATTCAACTTCTCGTAGCCCAGTTCACAAGCTGACAATGCAAGAAAAATATATACAGGTATGGTAGATCAAGGTTTTATTAGGCCTAAGAACAGGGAAAGCTGAAATATTGGATACAAAGAAAAACAACAAATAGGACGAGTACACTTAGGCATACTTTCTTTGTTGGATGGTTCGTAAACTTCATATATATATATATATACATATATATATAAATTATGTTCTCAATTCAGTAAACTGTGAACTGTGGTACTAACGTACTGATATGCCACTATGGACAGTGATATTTGTCTTTATTTGGTTTAAACGGCATAGCCTGTAATGATTCAATTTTTAATAATGTTATAAGAAATATAAAGGTATATTTGACTGTGTGCATTTTTAAAAAGAACATTTGCTCCCTGCAGTGCTCCTAAAATAAATGACTGGCTACTGGTGCTTGAAAAATGTTCAGGGTAGTCGTGTTCTCTATCAAATACTAGAGTCAACCCCTGGTTTCAGCATGAAGCAGCCAATCAGAGCCAATGAAACAATGGGTGTGGTTACATCAAGGGAGTATACCGAGACGAAATGGCGTTGTGGTTCTTTTGGTGTAGACGTACTCATTGTCTCTTTGGCTGCGCAAGGCTCTGGAAACTGGCTTAGAGTCTGATTGGCTACTACATGTTATTTACTAGCATTATTCAAAATTGAATGTAACAGACTATGCCGTTAAAACCAAATAAAGATAAACATAATTGTCCATATTTTTATGTCAATACGTAGGTACCATTGTTCACAGAGTATATATATTTATATATATTATATATATGAACTTTGAGAAATATTAAACATAAAACGTTTAAACGTATTCTTTGAAGTCATTTTTAACGTATTCAGAAAAGTGGTTTAAGATAAATTCGAAACAGTAACGTAAGCTGAAATGTTCTTATATATTGCCCCTTAGAACGTACACAAATAATTGCTTTGATATTGGGAAATCACACTGAATAATCACAAGACAATTATTTCTCTAGGTTAATTAGCTCCTGCATACATGGGAGATATTATGACTATTTGTTTAATTCATATGTTTCAAAAAGAGTAAAATTGCGACTCTGACATGTGGTTGTACAGAAAAAAATGACCATATTTTAGTGCGTGTAAATATAGATTCGCAGAGATAAAAAATAGCGTTTATTGAACGTTTGTCCTGGACGGACCATTAAAATTGCGTTGATTTGTG
>NQII01015567.1:0-16004 GCA_002778355.1 Clitarchus hookeri
ACCGCAACATACAACGTAAAATACGGATATAAAATTTTAAGCAAACCTGAAATAAATTTAAAAAATATTAAACATGTGGGAACGCACTACGAGTAATCTCTTATACAGTTTTCAGAAACGAAAATACAACGAGAANACCGCAACATACAACGTAAAATACGGATATAAAATTTTAAGCAAACCTGAAATAAATTTAAAAAATATTAAACATATGGGAACGCACTACGAGTAATCTCTTATACAGTTTTCAGAAACGAAAATACAACGAGAAATAATAAAGAGCGGATATTAGTAAAAAAAAACGATAAATGAATTATTATAGGTTAAACAAGATAATGGCACAAATTCTCTGGCACGTGTGTCAACCACACCCAGTCAACAACACACGGAACGAAGGTTTGTAAGCAAATGGCCGCTCTACTTTCACCTTGAGCGGGATCATATGACTATGCAAATGACGTTGAAATCTAAATACGTTAGCATCATGTCATTAATAACTGGCATAATACGATAAAAGTCTTTTCAAAGCCCATTTGTAAGCGATAAACTAACAATTACGTTAAAACTTTGGAACTGTTTTCTCTCTTTGTCCTGGCAACCTAACGGCATAACAGTATCCGTGCTCGCCGCTGTTAGTAATGTTATATGCATGTAGCTAACGGCTAGGGTGTTTTTTCAAAGGTTGATTTTCAAAAGTTTCTTCCGGTTGTGAACCGACTGTAGTTCGATACATCCTTGTGCCAGAGGCGATCGCACACATGCCCGAAGGAATTTTTTAGAAATAGCTTGGCGAACTGTTTGTCTGCGCCAGAGTAGCGCGACGACGCTGCTGGTTCCTGGTTGCTTTAGTAACAGCATTGAAGGGTCTGTGTTGGGGTGCGTTGTGACCAAGGGGGGGTCATGAGTGGTCTTGTCAGCTTTGTCTCTATTTCGCAAATACATATCCAACATCTTTGGTCGNTGACCAAGGGGGGGTCATGAGTGGTCTTGTCAGCTTTGTCTCTATTTCGCAAATACATATCCAACATCTTTGGTCGTTTTGGTGGCACTCCCGAGGGACCCAACTGCGGAGAAGTGGCGCACACGCCATTTTCATTCTGCACGTTAGTATTTGGAGCCCCATAACTTCCTTTCCGGTTATCCGATTCTCTTAATTTTTTCTTCTCTCTATACCTGTGGCTTTGTTCTACCGAAGTTAATGGCGTTTGTCGGTTTTGTGGCGGATTTCGACTCTGATCTTTGCCCTTCTTTCGCGGCATGACGCTGTTTCACAAGTTCAAAGCACAGCTGCTTTGAAAATTTTCAGAGTAGATCAGTGGTTGTTGCGTTAAAAGAAGTGCCCTTTCAAATGAGCTATTACTCGCGTCCGTGGCGCTTGTAGTTTCTAAGCACTGGCGCGCGAAATAATAAAAGTTCTGCAAATTGCGCCAAAATTTGTCTCAAACTCGATGATGCACTACCGGAAGCGATAAGGCGAACATTATAAAACAATGTATTTATAATGTGCAGGCAACCTTGCTCCATCGATCAGTACATGTGCACGGTCCGGCGTGCGTACGGGGACTGAGTGGCGGGGCGAGGCGCGGTACATGTTTTCGTGATGGCGAGTGCAGCGTGCATTACCTCCAGAGCATGCGAGAAAGACATGTAATCCATGTCAAAAAAAATTGGCGACTACATGCAGGTGGAGTTAACGTCCAAAAGGCACCAGTAGTTCAGTTATAAATGCCAAAATGGCACGATGCGCACTGGTATATTATACTGGCTGGTGGCAGGCAGTTTAGTGGAGGGGGAAACAAGCATAGTTAAATGTTGGCTACTTGTCAGCGAACTAAAATAAATTTATTTGCCACTCAAATGCAATTTCAAATAATTATAGTAATGCCCAAAAATAAAAATTTTCATAGAGGTGGCACATTTGGTTGCGTGCTTGGCTCGAACATACGGCTAGCAATTGCATGTGTGCTGTATTCATATATCTGACCTAGCAAATAATGGGTTAATTATAGAAAGCATTTATAGTCAAAGGAAACCACTTCACTAAAGTATGTGGATTTCGGACAAATTTTCCCACATTTTTGTTTTATGACTGATCGGAAATTTCTGAAACTCCAAACTGACCCAAGTTGCATCTTGTTAGAATTAACAGTAGGTACTGTATAAAGAAAGTAAAAAATTTAATACATAAATAAATAAGGAAAATGAACGATTGAATAAAAAAGGAGAGATCTCGTTTAGTAATAAAAACGATACTATTTTGTAACTTTGGCCATTCATTGTCTGATAATCGTTTTCGTGAAATTGTATACATGGCCACAAGGGCATGAATTTACCGACGCTATTATAATTTTTGTTTTAATAAACACACAATTGTTTGGCAGTAGCATTTACGCAATGTTAAACACGGTGAGAACATAGAAATTGTGGTGTGTACATTTTAGTACCCATATCAATAATTCACAACAGCTGAGTAATTTTGATTTCTTAAGTTGTAGGAATGTGTGTTTTTTTGTATTGTAGAATAGTTACAAATTCATTCAGAGTCTTCTGCTCATTCCGTTCATAGAGTAAATAAGGTACTAGTTTACGTGTTCAGAGTCAGTTTTCTCGCTCCATCAGTGCATTATAGAATGGACCTTAGTGTGGTGTGTCGTAGATACATGTAGAGTGATAAAATAGTAGGCATGATAAAAGTGAATACCTTGAGTGGAAATAGTGAGTGAACTGAAGGACAAAATAGGATCTATAGTGTACAGAGGTAATATAAAAATATGTGGTGCATTATGGTGTGTTCGACATCTAATATAATATGTAGTGCATGCGATGTGTTCAACGATTAATAAAGAGGATGAGTGTGGCATTACATATTTGGTACAGGTAAGAGTGGAAATGTGTATCGGGTGCAATAAACAGTGTTGTAGGTGGGTAATGTTTGACCAGGATTCTGTAGGGGTAAGAAGTCTTTACCAAATTTTAATTAATTATTTGATAGCAGTGGAGTGTAATGAACAGTGTTGTAGGTAGGTATTGTTAGGTTAGATTTCTGTAGTGTTTAGTGTTTGCCATTTGTAAATAACAATTAGTTTGCAGTGGATGATTGTGTATAATAATTTGAAAGGGTGTATTAAATGATGTAGTTAGGCAATATTAGGTACGTATAATGGCAACGAGTGTTTGCTATTTTTAATGGACTCTGATTGCAGGCGATGGTTGAAGGGTATATTATATGGTGGTGTAGGTAGGTCGTGTTACGTTAGGGATCTGTAGTGTCAACGAGTGTGTGTAGTCATGGTATAGGGTAGTATATTTGGGTGGGTGGGTTCAAGTGCACTTCCCGATACCACATATGGTATCACGTAATACACTTGGGTGGATGGGTTCAAGTGTACTATGCGATACCATATATGGTATCGCATAGTACACTTGGGTGAATGGACTCATGTGTACATCCTGATATGGTCCATACGGTATAAGAAGGCCACTTTCTGACAGTCAGTGAGTGGCAACTTAACGTTTACGAAACAAACAAAGTGCCATTTACAAAATCCTGTATCAGCTGATGCACGAACGAACAAAAGTTAAAATTACGTTGGCTATTCTGAGTGCACTGCCAATGCACATCACAAAAGCAGAAAATACGCGGGTAAGAAAGAGTTCTTACATTTATTAATGCATTTTATTTTACAAGGACACAAAACAATGGTTGTTAGTGTTAAAAACTAAACTTCGTGATAATGTAGTTATGTATAGGTGTTCAAAATGAAATGTACAATAGAACGATACGACGCGGAAAAGTTTTCTGAAGTTGTGCTAACTTCAGAAAGTTTTTTCACGTCGTATCATCCCTCTCCAACCTCGCTTTCAACACGTCCTTGATATTAATTCGAAAAGCATATAGAAATATTGCATAATATTGTTGAATTATTTTTCTATTAATTTGACGAAACGACACGAATTTGAAATATATTTCCAGCCCGTAATCTAAGAACAATCAACTTAAAATAATACGCTATCTGTTATCCAAAAACAGCGGCTCAAACTTCGCCGTGACGCGCTGTGCGCGCGATCTCTCGGATATTATGCGAGGTATTACCAGCCAGAAATGAACCTCTTTTTTGCGCGATATATAACGAATTTACAAACAAATGCCAATAGTTATATTTTTCCACGAGCTCTGCATAATTTTTAAAGTAACATATATTTCATGTAAAATGATTTGGAGTAAAAGTCATTTATATTCGGCCGGTAATCGTTCGTCTACGTAAATTATACGCCATATTGTTCTCATGAAACCCATCTCCTTGTTTGTAGAAAGTGAGACGCGTGAATAGTTTTTAAGCAATTCTAATGTTATTCCACGTCACATATTTCCAACTCGAATATATTAGCTATAACGCCCAAAGTGTGATAATAGATACAACAGACCGTCTCGCAAATGTTAACCCAAATTCACTATCTCGGACAAATTAAAAAAGAGTTAGCAAATATTTAATTATTTGCAACATTTTATATTTTTACTTGTATAACCTACTTATTTTTTTAGACAGATGTCAGTCTTAAAGTATCTTAAAATTTGTTTAGCATAACAGTACAATGGCAAGTGGATTAGCTGACAGCGTGTTGATAAAAAATACAGCCCCGACTTGACGGACCAGCTGATGGCGGAAGGATACATAGTCACATGTAGTCAGACGTAAACAGTGGCGCTACTTTCGCAGACCTGTCAGAAAACGGCCTTCTTATACAGTATGGACTATACCAACGTCTATAAATGCTGAAAGTGTCCCAGCCTGAAAACCCCCACATTCTCTCAGGGAGAGACTGCCCCCACCACTAATTGCGTACATCCTCCCCTCAAGTAGCAAAGGAATGCAGGAGTAAAGGGGGGAGTGTGTTTGTCTCTNCCACCACTAATTGCGTACATCCTCCCCTCAAGTAGCAAAGGAATGCAGGAGTAAAGGGGGGAGTGTGTTTGTCTCGTGTCCTCTGACTAATCTACTGGTCTAGTTCTAGAAAGACGATAAGTAAATGACAGTGTAAAACAACACATGAACAAACGGCGACTACTGCTGATTGAGACATTAGCATTCCGTTATTTCAAATTATCCAGGCTTTTAGTATGAGGAGACAATTTTTAGCCTATCCGAGCCGCTTTTAAAGTAATGCATCAAAATTCTTTCTTTTGTGCTCACATATAGGGAGACCCATTATAGATTGTTCATGTTGAAGTGAGCACTTTTGAGGCACTGGTTAATTTTTCCTTTCAGCCATTTTTTATCCTTTAAACACCTTTTGAAATAAATATTGCCATGTAAGTAATAAACACAGTGTGTATATTCCACCGCACTCGGAAGTTAATGTCTAAGGCTACAATAAAATACATTTATTGACTATTATTCCAAATGAGAGGGCTTTCAAAAGTGCTCACTTTACCGTGAATAGCCTATACATAACTGCATTGTGCGCCGCTGAAGTTCCCATATTTTCCTAGATTTCCAGAAATTCCGTTTAAAATGCCAACATGAATAGCAAATATCAAATTGCTAATCTGGCCAAGGCAGAAGAAAATTATACATATTGAAAGTATTTTTTTTGAAGGCCGCATCACCACCAAAAAGTGAAACATATTTAATAATTAGCTGCGACAACTGCAGAAAAAAAAATTCTGTAACTGAACAATGAACTTTGATTATTCTCGCTTAGTATGCTAGACTTGGACATAGTCTATGATGTTGCTGGATCGAGTCCGGCCTCCATATGTGTGTTATATTTTATGGTACAATATATACTGCCTCCGTTGTAAAACGTACGATGGATTAAACACCAGATCTTTAGCAAGCTGCCGTAGCATGTTAATCAAACTAACGTCCACCATCATTGTGTTCACATTAAAGTAGGTATCTGTGACAATCACAAATAAAAAGTTTCTTTAGTTAGTTAAGGCTAAACAACACACAGCAACACAAAAAAAAAAACATTTTCAAAATTACTAACATTGATTTTCTGAAGAAAGCTTTAACAACAAACGCACAACATTAAGCAAATCAACACAAGTGTTCGTAGGAAATATTGATATCTTCGTAATAGTATTTTGATAGATACCATTAACCCAAAGCTATATGTTTTACTAGCAATTTCAATAAAAAGTTTTTACATGTGAAACAGTGAAAAACAAGTTGTGTTAGTGCAGTAGTGCAACATAACACAGGATACACCATTCACAAGCAACTGTATGGCAGAAATCCTGTTTTTTTTTCTGTAAGAAGATTCATCTGGAAAGGAAACTTAATGCTGATTTGTAAAGGCATGTAAGAAATGCACACAATAAATGTTCCAAGAAATTGTTTTCGGGTCTTTATGGTGAAGATAAGTTTTATGGACCAAACACACAGCGACTAGACATGAACGATGGAAGAGTATGAGGAAGAACTCTTAGCATTTCTTGATTCTTTAAAGAAAAACANCACAGCGACTAGACATGAACGATGGAAGAGTATGAGGAAGAACTCTTAGCATTTCTTGATTCTTTAAAGAAAAACAATGAAGAACAAAGAAAAATTTAAAAAAGCATAACAGTACTTCAAAGTGGGAGTGGTATGTGGTTGCAAGAACGTAGGAAGCTACTATAAGCTTTGCATTTTGAATCAGTCTGTCAACTCCATAAAACAACTAATTGCGACTTACTAGTGAAAAGTATTCTGTATGGAAAATCTCTACAGAATGAGGCCATTATGTATGGGTGGGAAAACAAAAAAGTGGTGAGAGAGGATTTGCAGAATTCCTTCGACATTTTGTGTGGTCTCTTTGTCAACGAAGAGCTAGAATCTTTTGGAGCTACTCCAATTGGTATCCTAGAGGATCAGACACACACATGAAATGAATTATGTCAGCCTTTATTATCAGAGGAATGCAGGCTGGAAAGACATGTAACATTTGTAGATGTTAAAATAAACTCACTTGAAGAAATTTTGCCTAAATTTTACAAAACCACAAAATATTTTTGTTATGGTTATTACACTTTTAACACACCCTAAAGTTTAAGGTATTTTGTTGGGAGGCTGCGAAAATATAATCAAGCAATTAATTANATTACACTTTTAACACACCCTAAAGTTTAAGGTATTTTGTTGGGAGGCTGCGAAAATATAATCAAGCAATTAATTTTTAAGGAATTAGGTTTGTGGTTTTCTACTGACCAGTAGTAAAAATTTGCACAATCTTTATAAAATACTAGTGGCACACCGCAAGTTCATCTGCCCAAAATTAAAAATATTTTTGTGTCGTATATATTGAAGATATACGAATATTTCTTCCGTCACTTCACTGCTCATAATTAGAATTTTGAATGTGTCAGTAAATTTTTTGTGTAGCAAATAAAAATAGTTTTCTTCCCATGGCTAAGCCTTTTTAAAAATTAGATTGTGTGACTAATTGATGTTAAATAAACCATATAACCATAGGTTAAGTTCTAAATAATTTTTTCCCGGCAATTCGTAAAATTTGCATAAGATTATTTGCTGCTGCCTGATACATCGGTGGCATAGATATTAGAATAAAAAAATTAAACTTTTTTCTGCAGCTACGCCTGAATAATTTAAAATATTTACAACTTGAGGAGTAGACTAAAATTATCCAAAAACTTTGGGCTACGGCAAAGTGAAACTAAATAAACTTTTTTCCAGCAACATATTCAGTCAGAATTTTGTATTTAGCATATTTAGCACTAAAGCGTCTGCCTGGAAATTGAGAATGATTATACACACTTCGCTTATGATTTAGCACTTAACTGTAAAAATTAATCTGGAATAGAAAATTTCTAATAATATTATTTTAATTTTGACTTCTTAGACCCCATAAAAAGAAATATACCAATTAAACAATTTTATTCATGGATGTATAAAGCTATCTTAGTATAACTACCAGCTCAGTGACGGTATTGTTTACTGTTCAAAATAGATAGACCCGCCATTGAAGCTGGTATACTTAAAATACTTATATTATTTATGTTAAGCTACGAGGCATATTTTATTACTGAATGCAGTACATTGTATAATTCTTTTGTTTTATTATTGTATTGTTAAGTGCTGTCTCTTGTAGAGTTATTTCTGTATAATCCGTATGTATTATTCTTTAATTATATTAAACGTGCTTTCTGTTTTGTACAGTAGAAGTTTTTGAACCAAACAATAAAGACTGATTTAAACAGTATATTGTTTTTGATTACAAATATATCCGCATGATTTTAAATACCTATAATCTGTATTTTATCACTGAAATACGTTGACCATGCATTCTGAACTGACTGGCAACACTTTACATGTTGCTTGCAACAGTTTTAAGTTAAATTCATTTTGGGCTTTGCTCTGATCACCCAGTTCCTTCATCAACCATTATGTAATTTGTTTCTAAGGCGGTAAAACATAAATTGCATAACAGCTGTGTAGACGCAGTCTGGGAGGAGAAAGGGTGCAGTGATCAAGATGATCATGCAGATTTCGTAGATATGTGCTTCTTCAACTTCAGTCAACATTCCTTGTGTATAAGGCATCTTACTTCTACAGTGCATAGCTGTTAAAACATGTCTTACCGTTAATTTTATTTTTAAATATAAGATGTTTAGCTTTACATTGCAAAGGTTAGGTTGTTTCGATTTATATAGCTAAATTTATAATCTGCAGGGTTTTAGATTTAGACTGACTGAAACAGTAACTAGTTAGACAGGTTAGTCACGTATCATGGTGAAAATGTAAACAAAATTCTCATTTTATGCAGTTATTTTTTTCTCGTAGATGGTTCTCAAGTGTCTGGCAAATACGTTATTATAAAAATTTTCTTCATCAGCTACTTTATTCTGAAGCTGTGGCAAATAGGTCACATGGAAAAGTTGTTACATGGTTGGTTTCTTTCCTTCCTCAGTCCACTGGTAGCTTCCTTGCTCTCATTGCTTAGGACAGCGGGACAGTCTTTGTCACTTGAGCTCCGCACAGATGATGGTTGGTCGTGGGTAAACTGTCGCCTCATCCAGCTCCTTCTTCCATACCCTGTGACGAAGAAGGCAGCAGGTATTGGGGGAAACTCAGACTCCGCGTTGTCCACTTCCCCTTACATGGTGTCACCCTGTTGCACTGCCTGCGTGGAATTTTTNGGGGAAACTCAGACTCCGCGTTGTCCACTTCCCCTTACATGGTGTCACCCTGTTGCACTGCCTGCGTGGAATTTTTCATGCTCTGAAGTCTTACCTTAAATTTTCTACTATTCTGTTAGCAACCAAAAATCAAATATATTTTCTTATTTCCTGTGAAGTGTTGACCACAATTAAAGGCATTGAGAAAAAATAATCATGAACATCATCAATATTTACAAACAAAGAGGTCTATTTTTCCTTGAAATTAACGTGTGCATGTTTACAGTGCTGATTTGTTACTGTTGTTTATTTAATGAGTATGCAGTGGATATATGAGCGAGCTGATGTAAACACCAGCTGAAAGNCTGATTTGTTACTGTTGTTTATTTAATGAGTATGCAGTGGATATATGAGCGAGCTGATGTAAACACCAGCTGAAAATCACATGGCATTGTTTATTTTGAGAGGTACACAGAAAGATACACAACCAACGCGCTGAAAGTAAATATGTAGCAGGGCTTTCAAAAGTGCTCACTTTACCGTGAACAGCCTTTACACATGTTTTCCATGAGGTTGCATAGCTNATGTAGCAGGGCTTTCAAAAGTGCTCACTTTACCGTGAACAGCCTTTACACATGTTTTCCATGAGGTTGCATAGCTAGCAAAACAAGCATCCGCGTGGAAAATAAATTTTTCAGAGTTTGTGTATGTACAGTACAGCTATCTGCGAGTAATACTCTGTAAGTGCTTATGTTTTCTATCTTGTTTTAATAATATTAGTGGTCTATTCCCACCGTATCTCACATTGATTTAAAGTTTCAGTGTTCTTATAAAAGGAATAAGCAGCATGGTAGATGCAAAGTGTAGCTGAGCTGTTGAGGCTGTGACGTACAGAGACTGCNTCTTATAAAAGGAATAAGCAGCATGGTAGATGCAAAGTGTAGCTGAGCTGTTGAGGCTGTGACGTACAGAGACTGTTGTGACGGCAGGTAACTTGTTCTGTTGCAGGAGCAGGATGTCGTGCGTAGTGAGTTGCTCAAGCAACAGGAGGAAACAACTGTGTCTATCCAGAGAGTGCACAGTTTCGTGCAATCCTTCCAGAGGACTCCTTGCTGAGCATCTCACCTGTTATCTGTTTTCCTTCCACTGTNTCCTTGCTGAGCATCTCACCTGTTATCTGTTTTCCTTCCACTGTTGTTGAATATACATAAAAAACTTTATATTTGTAAGTTTGTATCTAAGTTCTGTACTGCCAATTGTTTATTAAACATAAATATTGTTTTTTGATGCATCATGTGTGTAATATCTGAAACCTTCCTCAGAGCTCTCTTAGCGTAACCAACCCTCTCTCATGGTATCTGGGGCTGCGGTGGTGTGGTGGTCAGAGTATTGCCTCCCTTTGATTCTCGGCGAGGTCACTCTCTGATTTTTGCTTGTGGGAATCGTGCTGGACGATGTAGCTGGTTGGCGGGTTTCCTCAGGGATCTCCAGTTTCCCCCGCTCCTTCATTCCGGCACTGCTCCATGCTCACTTCGCTTCATTCTCATCGGCTCCCAAGACCTCAATGTTAAGAGCCACCCAAACCTCGTCACCCACTCATGGTTTCTGTGGCTACATGTGTTGCTAGTTGCGATTGACCTTTGTCTTGGATGTAAGCAATCGGTCATAATACTTTTCACTTTAGTTTGTTTGGAAATTAGGGGTGGGTGGGAATGGAAATCTGCCATTGGAAAAAAATATTTTAGGTTATAGGAGGTTGTGGGTTGCTAGGCGTAGTGAATATAACATTGTATCATGACTTATTCTATAAAAACAGGAAATAAACTGAGAATAATAACTGTATGTGCTAAAAGAAATGAGACTAGAGCTGTACTGTTTTATATTCTTATACTCTTAGCTGTTGCACTACAAATTAATTCTCTAAATTTGGAGCACTTCTTTCAAACTGCCAGCTTCAATTTTCAATAGGAAAATCACTTGAAATATTTTAGAAACAATAAAAAAAAATAGCACTTACTGCAGGATTAAAACAAAAATATCCCTTTAAATGTGTTCACAACACTTTGCGGCTGTGTTCTTTATAATTTCATGACTTATGCTAAGGAGCTTTTCCATTTTTAGTTTCATGTTCGAGGTAAAATGTGCGTACACCAATATAATTTTCTAAAATGAGCTATCGGCAGAATTTTTTTTAACATCTGTGAACATGCNCGAGGTAAAATGTGCGTACACCAATATAATTTTCTAAAATGAGCTATCGGCAGAATTTTTTTTAACATCTGTGAACGTGCAAGCTTGCTCAAGCTTTGAAGCTTGTGGAGTGAAATCACAGCCCAGTACGCTAACAAAGCTCATTTCTATATTCATAATGCAATGGAAAGTAGCTACGAGAATGAATGATATTTTTTCTCATAGAAAATTTGCATTCTTTGGAGTGTGATGTCTCGGCAGCAGCAAGTGAACACTTAAGACACTTTGCTGGCGTGTTACGAATAATTTCAACTAACCCTACACTTTAAAAACACCATGTTATATCTCAGTAAAATACATTTGAATCCACAATAACACACAATATTCATTGTGCACTACAGTGTAATGTTGTGTGTTGTTAATTAGGTTATGTATATCAATATTTGCACAGTGAATAGTTTTACGACTTATAGATATCACTCACATGGAAGACAGTCAGTGTGCACAGTTCATCGTAATAGTGCCAGTTTGCAACCAGTTTTAATAATTTTTCCCCAATAAATACTTAATGCAATGCATTTAGCATTGACTAATTTCATGTTTCTACCCAGCGAGCTAGTTGAGAGCACAACTTATAAACAGTAGCTACTGCACGTATCAAATTATCTCGAAGCTGCAGTACATTTCATTGCCATCAAATCACTTCTGTGGCTAATCGCTCAGTGAAAAATTTATTACTTGCGTGTATTTCTCAAGCTTGCAAATATGTTCCACTAGTTGGAATAATGGGCAAATTTTTCCCCCACCAAACAAGAAAATCGTTACGTATTCTACTAGTGATTATGGAACGTAACAAACCAGTGGCAGCTCGTGAGCCCGAAAGTAAGTGAAGCGCCATGAGCAAAGGGTGGGAATAGAATTTGGAGTTCACTGGGTTAAAAAGGTGTTGGTGATAGGAGTCTGTCACTAGAAACTTATAAGAATTGTGATGATAAAACTGATACTTATCTTTCAATAAATTATGTCACATCATGAACTTTATTTACATACACTCATACATGCAAACACACAATAGTCTACAGAGTTTAACTGACCTCACAAGGTCAATACCACTAATTAAAAACTGCACATTCTGAACAACTTGTTGGTATACAGATTGTTGTGGATATAAAAGGCCTCCTAATTCACGACTCAAAAAATTTGCCACGTTCCATTCACTCTTAAACAAACTGTATTTCACAGAATATCTCAAAAACGGCAGGTCTTAGAAAAAATGTATGGGACAAGAATGTCTTAAATTAAATTATAAACATTAAACATCTCCACGAAATTTTTTGTATCTCGCCAGACGTTTTCTATTATATATATCGGCAAATAATTTCACGCCAAACTTTTGTTAAGTTCCATCATCTTAAAACTTTAAAATTTTGTAGCCCCGTATTCATATTATTTTTTACGTATTATTGCGTATAGAGAACACTGACAAAAAATATAGCATTTCTTTTATTTACAATTTTTACACCGCTGAAATTTTTATGTCCCAAGTCACATGGACAGTTTGTCACTTGTGTACAAGTTATGCGCAGCAAATGTTACCTGTAGATGAGGCAGAGCAGCTAAATTTTTTGAAAGTCTAAATCGGCATACAAAAATTATTAGAAAATCACCAGATTGTAATATCAAAATTTTTAAAATTAAATTTAGGCAAAATTTATAGAATATTTGTTTTTACAATATTATNGCTTGGGATAAAAACTACAACTTTGTCTGAAAAGCAGTGTAAGTTGAGCATCTTTTCCATTGAAGTTTTCCTTTCCCAGTGTGCTTCCTTCACAATGTGCATTATTCAGGGGAAAATGAAAACCTTATTTCCGGGAATGTTTGTTATTGTTCTTATGGAGAAACATTCCGGACTAGAAAAATCGTGCATTATAGGCGGGAAAACCTTTTAAACGGGAACCTTATAAGCGGGTTCTACTGTACCCATGTTACATGCCAGATAAGGTTCAGTTCAGGTGGGTGCTCGACGAGCTGGTTGCAGACCTTCTCTGGCGTGCAGTCTCCTCTTTCTTCCAGGTGTAAACATGGTTGTCAACTGAACCGCTACTCTTCAGTACCCCAGCCTGAGCTAGACCCAACTTGGCAGTCTTACCCCGCTCAGCCCTATTGTGAGGCATAAGGGGGGTGTGGTAGACCTGATAGGTACATAGTGGGTGGCCAGTAAGGAATAGACACACAGCCTGATGGAGAGTAGGGTGCGGAGGTTAGGTAATGTTGGAAGCCTGATCTACTGGCCTTCAGTTCAGTGGCTTGGCGAGCGGAACATCGTTAGCGGACCCAAGTACCAAACCTGAGGTTACAGCAGCAGGGCTAAGGGCGTCCACTCCCGAGGCTCCCTGGCGAGCGAAACGTCGCTAGCGGACCGTGGTGTCACGGAGAGTGAGGCTCCTTAGGGGTTGGTCTATCGTGTCCAAACAGGTGACCTAGTGAGCAAAATATTGCTAGTGGGCTCGGGTATCTGCCGGAGGGGCAATAGTCCAAGAGACTACTGCTCTAGTGACGCCTAAGAAGGCGGTCCTAAGCTGCATTAGAGACAATTACCAATAAGAGAGAAAAGGATTGAGGGTTGACTTGTGGTGATGAAGATAGGGAATGGCGGGAGCAAGGTGTGTGAGATACAGAGTGCTGGAAGAGACAACTCTACCAAGTCATATTTATGCCAGTTTTCGTGATTGCTCAATCAAACACACATAAACCAGAATGTACCCTGACTGAGGCCTTAAGGGCTGATCCTAGGTTGCCAACTGGTAAATTACCTAGTCTCGGAAGACGCAGCAACGTGGGGGGTGAGGGCGACCCCAAGTCAGCGGCCTTCGTACTTATCATAACTGTAGGTGAGCTACTAGGTAGCTGGAAGCGGGGCTGCTTGTGCATGCTGGTAGGGCAGCGAGGCGGTGTTGTGCAGAGTGGAACTCTCGACAAGGTTGCGAATGGCTGTGAAAATTTGAAGAAGTCGATTGACTCTCAGGCAGAGTGACGTTCTGCGAAGCTAGACGAGACGTCGAATGCTCGGGCAGACTAACGGCGTGCTTCTGAACTGGCATGAGACAGCTGTCGGTGTGCTCTCGGGCAGAGTAACACCGGGAAACCCGACTGGCGCGAGACAGCCTTGAACTGAGAACAGCGGGTCCTATTTATACACGGCGCAAAGGGATTGCGGGGTGGGGAGAGAAAGAGAAGCAAAGTAGAGAAGAGAAGAGAGTAATAGAGAGTGGTGGCTACTTATCCTAACATGCCAGGCACTGGAGAGGTAAGAGAGCGGCGACGTAATGTGAAGCGGGTTGCAGCAAAGCAGGTAGCAATAGCAATAGATGGCTTGCAGGCATCCTGTGGCATGTACAGCGTAAAGTCTCTTCTTAGGAGGGGGCCGTAGCTTCGGTGAGGCTAGATGAGATAATGACATCGCTGGTGGTGTGTCAACCCCTCCCCCCTGCACCTTCTTCCATTAGCTGGAGCCACAGGTGCGGACGAATGAATATCCTCTCAAAGGCACCTGGACTCTCAATGGCGAACTGGTATGGTGGTGTTCTCTTTCTTTCTCTCTCTNCTCTCTCTCTCTCTCTCTCTCTCTCTCTCTCTCTCTCTCTCTCTATCTATCTCTCACACGCATGCACGCAAGTTAAAGTTAAATGTTGTAAATCTCAAACTAGTGAAAAAAGTGTGCAGTGAGAAAATTCTCTTTTGGTTGGCAACTGCTACTTACATTGAAAATAGAAGCTGCTACAGGATACGAAATTCGGCTGGTTACACTTCAAAATACAGAAAAGAATAGTTAGGATGGAGTCATTCAATTGTTTATCTTTATATCCATATCTTTATATCCATGTAAAAATTTTCTTGCTTTAAAGTATTGACTCGGGTTAAAGGAAGAAATTAATACATGCAAAAGTTCCACAAATTACCAGTGTTAAGACACTGATTGTAAAAAAAAAGATTACACAGTACATGAAATTAAGTTGACTATTAGGCATTTGACAATGTGAACAAGGTAAGTTACACAAAGGTAAACAATGAGTTAGAACATTAGGTGCAACGTGACTATAGGTAAACAGATGCATTGTGCACGTGAGGCAATCTAACCAGGTTAAACAAGGTAAAAAAAAAATCATACAAGATGATAAGTGCATGAATTAGTTTGGGTAGCAAAATGCTAGCGAGGATGCAGTTTAAGACAACAGATATCTTAAAAAGAGTGGTTGTACAAAACAATACATGAACAAAAATGTGGTTTTGAATGGTCTAGCCATTCAAGCGTGAGGTGCTATACTAAACATTTGTAATGAAAAAGAATCAAGATAGAGCTAATCATCTTAGTGTAAGGTGCTTTACTATACAATAGCAAACTATAATGAGTGGTATACACTGAAAAGCCAANCCCCCCCCGAGCACGCAGAAGTGCCGCAAGACGACGTGGCATGGACTGCACTAATGTCTGAAGGTATGCAGGAGGCAATTCACACCATGAATCCAGCAGGGCAGTCCACAAATCCATAGAAGTTTGAAGCGGTGGAGATATCTTCTGAACAGCACGTTGCAAGGCATCCCAGATGTGCTGAATAATGTTCATGTCTGGTGATGTAGGTGGCCAATGGAAGTGTCTAAAGTCAGAAGAGTGTTCCTGGAGCCACTC
>NQII01015569.1:0-12792 GCA_002778355.1 Clitarchus hookeri
CAATATATGTATAGGGGGAAAAATTACCACTCCCGGTTTATCACTAAGCGTATACACTGGTATGGTAAATTTCAGAATAATTTCTTAGAGCTTATATAACACCAAAATAACTGTTGGTTATATTCCTACCCGTGATAGTATTTTTTACTGCACGCATGGTTGATATACAGCAGAGCACTGTGCTCCTACTAACAACAGACGGTACGTCCAACAAAACAACTGCAATATTTGTATTGTTCCCACAACAATCAGTATTGTAACAACCTAACAAAAAGTTCTGTTGCTAGTTCTGAACAGTTCTGTGATAGGGTTCGAGAGTAGCGGCAACAGAATATTATGTTAGACTACTACAACACTGACTGTTGTGGGAACAATACAAATATTGTTGAAGTTGTTCTGTTAGAGATGCTATCTGTTTTGTAGTAAGAACACAGCTCTCAGCTGTAGCAACCATATGTACAGTAGTGAATACAATCACAGACAAGAATACAACAAACAGTTAAGTTGGTATTACTAGGTTAACAATATCTAAATGGTGCATACAACCCTTCCGGTGGCTGTCCCTATTTCAACAGTTAAGACGGTTCCTACAGCCATTTTTTCTGAGTATATTTCAGTTGAAAAAAAATAATTACTTTGGTTATTTCTCATTAATTTTTGTCAAGAATATATTTTTTTGCATTAGCTATATTCTCTTGTATCTTAACTGTACTCGTATACCGTAATGCGTTAATCATCCTACTGCTCTATTATATATTATGACTAGAGATCTGAAAAATTCGCGTTTTCATTTCGGGACAAACTATAATTCAAAACCTCGTACGTTTGTATCGCTAATGCTATTGGTCCGCCCATTAGTTTACACCTCCTTGACAACTCTGAGCAAATAATAAATACACAGTAAAATGCAGACCGAATCACCGTCTTCCGCTAATACAACAAGCAACCAATGAACAGTGATATTTGCATGATTTTACATACGACAATAGAGTATAGCATACAGGTCGTTGAACTCGCGAATTCTTCAGGTCTCTAACTAATTATGACTGGTTCGTTTTGTTATTGCCGAAAAGAAATCCAGCAGCTCATTTGTCGTGAGTGAGTGAGTGGATAGATTTGCGCTGCTCTTAACATCGAGGTCTTGAGAGCCGATCAGGGTGTGAAACGAGGTGAGCTTGGAGCAACGCTGGAAAGAAGGGGCGAGGGGAAACGGGAGATGCCCGAGAAAACCCGCCAACCAGTGGCATATGTCCTGCACGATTCCCGCATGCGAAGTTCCGGGAGCGAGAAGTCTGACCACTGCACCGCCGCNCCTTGCGAAGATTGTCAACACGGCATAAGGGTTGCTACAGAGTTAGCATGCAAAAATATAAAGTTAGGAAATTATCTTAATTTTAAAGTTTCTTTGTAAATTGAAGATAATTTTTATGGCATGCTGTCGAAATTTGATGTTTCGAAACTATACAATGCGCATAGTATTAAAGTTTGATTCTATATAAGATTTTATATTCAATTTAATTACCTTATGATACGTTAGTACTACTTATGAAATATCTTTATATTGTAATATAAATTATTTATATTAATATATTTAAGTATTCCTATTTATATCAATATATTATTTATATTGTAATATGTTTTATATTAAT
Organism: Clitarchus hookeri; assembly: GCA_002778355.1. Lineage (NCBI taxonomy): Eukaryota > Metazoa > Arthropoda > Insecta > Phasmatodea > Phasmatidae > Clitarchus > Clitarchus hookeri. The sequence continues at coordinate 1,650 of NQII01015569.1, forward strand.
ATATAATTATTAATAAAATATAACAATATCAAATAAATATTAATCTTTTTATATTACTATATTTCGAATATTATATATGTGTGGTTTTCTCTCCAGTCTATATTATAGCATAGTTAATAATTTAAGTTATTATTGTATATCAGCGAAAAATACTCCCTTTTCTAGTGCAAATTTCGACAGACTTTAACTATAAAATATGGAGGTATATGGCAATTTTTTTTTGTCCCATCTGCGGTCTAACATCATGTGAGCCAAGCCTGAAAAGTAATTTACCAAAGAATATAAGGCATTTTTTTTTGGGTAGAGTCTGGCGAAGAAATAAGTTTGACGCATGATATTTAAGGGAACATGTTTATAAAGTTAACCAAATATTTGTTCATATGTAACCAAAAAAAATAAGTTGTTGCAAAACATTTGGTTTGCAGATCACGTCAGTACTCGATGCGTTCCTGGAGTAATTGTTTGAGCCCTGAAAGACCTGGGAATTGGAAATTGGCAGCGCATGCTAGATCGCAGTACTTGAAGCGTTTTACACTTCTCCATCCCCTAAAAGCAGCAATAAAAGCAGTTCGGTTTGTGTGTGGAATTAAGGGTTTGGAAGTGGCTTTCAATTGTGGCTCGGGGCACTCTGAAATAGTCATAAAATTCTCCGTGGCAGCCTTCTGTCGAAACAACTAAAGCTACCAGTCTCTATCGAAGCTAGGAAACGTAAATAACGATTACAGTACTGGCTCGTTACAGAAACTAATACCAACATTTAATGACGATTCTAAAGCAGTTACGCCGAATAAATCAAGTGTAATTCGTATATTAATATTTGATATTGGCGCGCCTAGTTTTCGGGCAAAAAATGCACGTTGAAGTGCCATGGACAGACAGGAAGAGTGAAATTATGTCTTTATCAGGGTTGATAAGAATCATGATTTTCTTTAAATCAAAATAATCGGATTTATTTTATTTAAATCGGATTTATTTGATTTAAATCTGATTTATTTTATTTAAATCAGATTTTTTTATTTATTTACATATTCCCATCTTTTTTCATTTGGAAGTCAGTTATTATTTTAAAAAACGTATCCTTGTTTATTTTAATTATATTTTAATTTATAAAATAAAAAAGAATAAACATTGCAGTTCTTCTAAAATTATCAATATTAATCACATTCAAACAAAAAATCAACAATGAAAAATTAATAAAATCAACGATATAAAATTGACAAAATCCGTTTGGCTGGTTACATAATTATTTTTTCCCATTCAGGTTCTTTAAAAGGAAAACTAATTTGGCTGCCTTCTCGGTGCCTTACCTATTTCTTATTTTGGTATGCACCAAATTAAACGTTGAAAATATTCTTTCCACCCCAGCGGAAGATGCAACAGCACTTAGCAGTTGCTTTATTATCTGTAATTCTGCTTCAGTTATACATTTTTTCATGTTGTGGATTGCTAACCACCAATCAGTAGGGGCGGTTTTCTGTATGACTTGTTCATCAACTAATACTCCAGTGAAAGGCTCAACTTTTGCATTCAAACGAATAATGCTATTCATCAAACTGGTTCCTGTCTCTCCATAGCTTTCTCGCAAAAATTGTAAGGCTGCATCACTTTCGTCGCTTGACAACTTTTCTTGGGGCAGTTTTGGATTCACCATGTAAGCTAGATAGTGAGCCGGTGTCATCGCTTGGCGATAACGTTTCATGACAATCTTCATTTGAATCATATGTAGTTCCTCCTCTAGTTGGTCAATTAATTCCTTCCAGATAAGTACGCTATCTGAAATGGTACACTTATCGCTCTGAATCTTGTCCAGAGCTTTGGCTATTGGCTCTAGTCGTGCAATTAGACCTTCTGCATTTCTTTTAATACTCATATTTTGTATGAGGTTTCTAATGTCAGAGCTAATTTCCTCTTTATTTTCATCTGCTATTTGCATCAAAATCGGCCAGTTTTTAACATAGCTCTTTAGTGAATCACACATTGTGTTCCATCTTACTTCTTGTGGCATTACTAAACTATTCGCCTTGGTGAGTGAATATTTAGCATGCGCGAAATGATTGTTTCTGAAGTACTTGATAACTTTCAGAACATGTGTTGTAGCATCTGGAATTTCTAAATCTTTAGCCAATAGGTTAAGAATATGCGCAGAACATCCGTAGGTAACTATAGGTACATTAACTTCCGCGCCATTATCGTCAGCAGTGTTTGTTTGAAGCTGCTTACGCATTTTTGCCATGTTAGCTGCATTATCCGATACAACACTTCTAACTTTACAGTTAAAAAGTTTTTCTGCTTTTTGTATACTTTCATTTGCCACAGTTTCTAAGTAGTCGGCAGTGTGACTGTGGTCTGCCGTATAAATGGTATCAACCAGGACAGTTTTACCATCATTCTTTGAGACACACGTGCAAATGATACGGTCGTTTCGTATGTTAGACCACCCATCAATTGACAAGGTTAAAGATCTGTTCTCTAAATCTGATCTACTTTTGTTTTGTTCGTCCTTGAAAATTTCATCGAGCAGCTTGCCACCAATATCAAATCGATTTGGAGGAACGTAACCTGGCCGTGACATACTCATCAATTTCTTGAACTCTTCGTGCTACGCGTGCAGAAATGAGGCATTAGTTGCATAAGAATGCTTCGCTACTTGCAAATCCAAAATATGTTTCCGCGTGGCATCTATTTTTACAACGTAGTCATCTAGTTTTTTCGGCCTAATCCAGCGCTCTGATTTGCTTTAGGTAAGGAACCAGCAGATGCAGAAGACACCGAGGCACAAGCATTTTCATTTACTCTTAAAGCAAACATCTCTATAATAATACGTATTGTGAATAAATGTCCTGGTAAGTTTTCTACCGACAACAAGGCCTGATCTCATACGAACGTGCGGTATCCGTTACCGCCAAAGAAAGCGGCGTGATATCCTGCCGGATATTGTAAGATATAAAATAAATCACACCACATAACTACATAAGTTATAAAAATGTATGACAAACAAAAAATCATAGAACTGTTAGTGAAAAAGATAGTAAGTTATCCGCGCTCGCGGCGGCACTGCCGCCGACGTCGTCTGAGTCGATGTTCTGATTGCGATCCTTTTCTGCCACACGCATTTCTAAATGTTTTTTCATTCTCGCTACTAATCCCATTAACTCCTTATTACAACTTTTACACACCGCTTTGTTGAACTTTCCGCAAGCAGACTTTTTTTTCATCAAAATAAACCCATAGAGCATCTTTTTTCTTCCAGCCATTTTGTTGTATTCAAGCTTTCACTAATCAATCACGAATGACCGGGCGAAAACACATTAAGTCGTGAGTTTACATTTCGGGGAATACCCGATCTGTGTAGATAAACAGAGCATTGCGCGTATGTGTGCGCCGTAGTTTATGCCGGGAAAAGTCCCTTGACACTTTTTGATCGATTTTGTTGCATTAAAAAAGGTAGTGATTTAAATCAACGATTTTTTTTAAATCGCGATTTAAATCACTGATTAAAATCTGGTGATTTAAATCATCTCAACCCTGGTCTTTATACTATAGATTTCTTGTCTCACGCCATCATTTTTCTATGCCAAACTGGCCTTTTAAGCACTCAAAACTTGAAAAAGTGTCTGCTAATTAAAGACATTAGGGTCGCCGTAAATTTTAGTCTTTTACATTCCCTGATTGGCTAGTCAGTAAAATATACTATCAGTCAGCGACATCAAGCAGACCTTTAGAGACTCGACTTTATAGCATACCCGGAATTTCTTATATATTTATTACACGTAACCGTGAAGAGGTTGACAGACATTCCAGGCAGTTTTACGCTCGTCCTACTAAAACTGGTTTTACTTCTTACATCAACATTTGTAGCTACTACACAGATGTTCGCATAATCTGGAATAACAGACGTTTTTCTCTAAAACCAATCATTACACTGCGAACTGCAGGAGAGTATTCACAATACCATTTCTGGCCCATGGTGGGGGAGGAGGGTTGGTTTTTATGTTTCAATGTCAACGCTAATGATTCGTACAGAATTATTAAGGGTTGTGGATGTTCGCTACTCGTATTGCCCGATACATTAATGTGCGCTTAAAAGCACACCATTTAAATAACAGCATTAAATAATTTAGATCACGTATGCACAATTGTACACATAAAGCACGTTAAGGTCATTTTGGCTTGTGTTCTTGCAGTGGGTGGTGTAAATAAAAGTAAGCAGGTGCACATAACTGATTAATTCGAAGCATCTGATCGGCTTCGCATAAATAAAAAAAGCTTTCCTCGACCTCCTCGAGANTGCACATAACTGATTAATTCGAAGCATCTGATCGGCTTCGCATAAATAAAAAAAGCTTTCCTCGACCTCCTCGAGAGCAACTGCTTGATGACCTTGATCAAGATTTAGTCTAAATAAAACGAAACCACTGCTCACTATTACGAGCAACGGCTCTCTATTACGAGCTACTGCTCTATATTACGAGCTATTGCTCACTATTACGAGCTACTGCTCACTATTACGAGCTGCGGCTCTCTATTACGAGCTACTGCTCTCTATTACGAGCTGCTGCTCTCTATTACGAGCTACTGCTCACTATTACGAGCTACTGCTCTCTATTACGAGCTACTGCTAACTATTACGAGCTACTGCTCACTATTACGGGCTACTGCTCTCTATTACGAGCAATTGCTTTTATTTCCGTGAAGTTCTACATTTTGCTTGTTTGAAACCTGCGCTGAGAGAAAACAAAATGTTTGTATAGGGCGAAAAATATATTTGGTTGCCCCAACAAAATCTTTTGTTCATATAACAAAATACACGTTCGAATAAACAAAACCTCTATTTTGGGCCAAAATAAATTAGACCCTCAACAAAATATTTTGTTCAATCAACTGTTTACATTTGGTTGGCCATAAACTTAATTCCCTTCGTCCAAAAATACAACTCCAGAGTTTGTGTGTATTTTTGTGACAATTAGGACAGTAAAAGTGTTTGTTAGTGTATATAATGGTTCTTAATAATGGTATGAAAATCCTAATGAAACAAGTTCAACGGTAAACTAAAAAGTCAAACTGTAAAACTTGAAATATTTATTTTCGTGCGTTATTTAGAATCTGGAATATGCGTATTTAAAAAACCTCTTTTTTTTCAGTAATCACTTTAACTGATGACGCTAGGACGCAGTGCTCGGGTGAAGTTGACCTCGGTTTGAATCCCGGTCGGGTTTCCAGTATTTTTAAATTAACCGAAGCTGTTCAATGTACTTGGATCCAAACAAATCTTTAGTTCCACCAACATAACCTTCGTTTGAGGGAACCTAATAAGAACAACGTAATAATTTGGTTTCAACGACCACATAATTCATTGCCCTAAAAAAACAATTAAATTCGTTGCACCAGCCAAACTTTGTTTTACTCAACAAAGCATTTTTCTCAGTGTGTACGGTTCTCAAGAGTTCCTGCGTCTTGTATATTTTTCTTCTCCGTTCCAGGATCGCCGACGTGAACTCGGCCATTGCGTTTATCGGCAGCACTTGAATAGCTAACAACGAACGAACGTCGTGGAAATGTTAGCAGTCGCTTGTGATATCGAGCAGTAGCTTAGTTTTATTTATAGTAATTCCTGAGAAGTGGCTCAGAAATCAAGGCCACCAAGAATTCGCTCGCGAGGAGGTGGAGGAAAGCGTTTTTATTCATACGAAGCCGAGCTGCTTCCTTTGATTTCTACCCTGCAATGAGAGGCTAAGTGCCCAATGATCTTCCCTGAGGGTGACTCATTTGTCAACCATATTACTGTTCTCGATTGAGAATGGTTCTTGTTACTATAGTCTGTTCACGGTTAAGTGAGCGCTTTTGAGGACCAAGTTACTTTTTTCCTTTTTATTTTACCCTTTAACCACCTTTTTAAGTTAATGTGGCCACGTAAATCATAAACACAGTGTGAATATTTCACCGCACTCGGAATTTAACGTATTAGGCTTAAATAAAATATATTTACTGACTATTATTCCAAATGAGAGGACTTCCAAAAGAGCTCACTTTACTGTGAATAGCCTATATATAGGAGGACACTACTCATACAGTTCATTGGTTCTCATAACGAAACAAGTGGTGCCCTCCTTTAAAGTACAGAATGCTTCATAAATTTTTTTTCCAACATCCGAAACCATAAAAATGTAATCACGTCTAAAAGAATTAAAGTAAAATATAATAAAAACACAGTAATTTTGAGGGAGAGGGTTGGGTTGCGACTCTTTAGCCTTTCTAATACTTACCCTCCCCTCTACACCTTGCGAAAATGCACGACTATTTTATGTTGTGTCGAGGTAGTCCATTTAATCATTTAAGCCTGAGGCAACGGATAAAGTACTAAATGATTCACCATGTGTATCTGTATGCCTGCATGCGCACAATATAATTTATCAATCTGTGAAATAATTCCGGGCAAAATATTAACTCGAGCGGCTGCAATCCCATAATTGCGCCACGTTTAATTAACTCCGGAAACAGTTGTGGATTCTGTTTTGTGTGTGTGTGTCTCTGTTGTATGTGGTAATAACTAAGGGAAACAAACAAACGTTAATAACCCTATAATATAATGTATGATTGGTAAGGTATCTTGAAAATTAACAAATATTTTGCCATCAGGCCTCAGTTGGAAATCTAGCGTGAAACTGTCNGTGGATTCTGTTTTGTGTGTGTGTGTCTCTGTTGTATGTGGTAATAACTAAGGGAAACAAACAAACGTTAATAACCCTATAATATAATGTATGATTGGTAAGGTATCTTGAAAATTAACAAATATTTTGCCATCAGGCCTCAGTTGGAAATCTAGCGTGAAACTGTCGTTTTTGAAACACTCACTCCAAAGTAACCGTGAATGTATTTCACACTGGTACAGTCCGTGATATTTTGCGAAGGGATCTGGGTGTTTCATGCTTTTCAATGCCATGTTTGTGTGTATATATGTGCACTAACGGAAATGCATTTAATGATATCCCATAGGAATACACGTTTCTGCCCCAAAGTCGGTACACTAGAAGAAGGAGGTGGTATACTGACCGAGACATCAAGTCCGCGAGACATCCAGGACATTAAATACAACGCACAGCAGACAGATTAATAAGGAACGTGCCCGTCGCGAAACAGCAACTCGTACAACAATCATGCCATGTTACCTGTCGTGCAAATGTTGAATGTCTCTCTGGGGGATGCACTTCCCACGCTCGCTGCACTTCTTGGCGTCTCTGGGCCATGGTCGTCGCCCCGCGGCTCAACTGGATACCAAGCGCCGTCCCACCATGCCCCACACACGCCGCTGGGGCTGAGGTCTGGAGAGCTGGCAGGCCAGGGTAACATACAACACGCCGTGTTGCCCTGGCGACACGGAGACGCGCGTTATTGTGCTGGGAGATTTGTGTCGAGATGTGGTCGGAGAACGACGCGCTCGTCACGCTCTCTCTGAATGAATACCAGATGCGATCGGGATGTGCAGCTTATGGGCCCGTCATACCATAATCCCAGGTGTGGGCCTTGTATGGCCAGTGCGAATACGCGATGGATTGTTCCTGTAGCCCGCACGTCTATATATATATATATATACACACACACACACACACAACTACTTTGTTCTAAAAAAAAGTCAGCGAAAAGTAAACAAAATTTTGGAGCTAATGAATTACGAGTTATGAGTCATACATTCCATGCATTTCTTTTGTAAATTCGTGCATCAGAATTTACCTTATAAGAAGTGGAGTTGATTTGTAACTGCCCCAATTGTTATTGCAGTGTTTTATTGTAAGAAATACCTTTACTATAAGTGCCTCGGATTTACGTTTTATTATGCATATCCGGAGAAACTTTAAGAATCAGCATCCATTATTATTATTCAGCTTATAAAGATTTGTGTATATAACTGTTTTAATTCCACTGTATTTGCTGCTCGATATGCGCGAAAGTTGTTTGTAATTATCGTGCACGACAAATTGTAGAGCGGCCGTAGCGCTGAAATTTGTTATTGTAAAAATAAACTAACTTATGGAAAACTACCAATGTGTGAAAAAAAAACTTCTTCATCATGAAATGAGATTCATATTTTTGAGAAACCTGAATCGCCAGGACCGCGTAGCCGTGCAGTTATTTGTGCGAGTCACCGGACTATCAACAAGACCCGGCGCAAAAGTAAGTTGGCAAGTTTTCTTTTCCGTCGTTCCTCCCTCCGGCGCTCGAAGAACGTCCTGGAACTCCGTCAGGACTCGCGATCCTCAAAGCCCGGAGGAGCTCAGGAAAATTGCACATGACATGGAAAATCCTTGAAATAATTGGCCAGCAGTCTTCTGTCTCGCGGGACAATATGACACGTCAAGGCTAGGTCCGCAGAAACTCTTAGTGTCACCGTGTGCCCACTTTTTTTTTGTTACGTGCCTGCGCGTATTAAAGTCGAGTTGCCTTCGCGTGTAATGAATGGGCTTTACGTTGTAGGCGACTTGCACGTCCCAACGTTGGGTCACAGCATGTTTGCACTGTGTTTGTACATTCGGTGTCTGCTTGCGAAGTATAGCTGATAAAGCTGACAGAACATTTGTAATTTTATTTATTAATGTCTTGGGTTGAGAATATAGTGTTTAAAAAATATTAAATATAGAGAAAACATTTCGAAAAAGAAACTTAATCGTCACCCGAAAACATCAACTGGAAATCACGCATTAAATTTGATGCAATAATTAATTGTGGAATTATAGATTACTTTTTTCCTACGTGCATTATATATAAAAAATATATTATTATAATATTTATTTGTCAAATATCAGAGAAATCGTTGGTAGTAAATGTGTGATATCCTCAGTAAATAAAGTGGCCGCGGTGGCTGAGTGGTTAGCCTGCTCGCCTCCCTCCAAGGCGAACCGGGTTCAATCCCCGGCCGGGCCACTCCCGGATTTTTGCATGTGGGAATTGTGCCGGACGATGTCGCTGGTCGGCGAGTTTTCTCGGGGATCTCTCGTTTCCCTCGCCCTTGCATTCCAGCGCTCCTCCATACTCACCTCACTCACCCTCATCGGCTCTCAATACCTTGCTGTTAAGAGCCGCCTAAATCTCTTCATTCATTCTCTCAATCAGTAAACAAATGTTCCAACTAATTAAAATTTCTTACTTCCTATTTTGATGTCCTTTCTTGTAGGTGAAGGCATTACAAATTCACGTTTATAAAACTACTATGGTTTTATAATCTATCATATTTTTGTAATCGCGCAATTTTTATCAGGTTTTTTTACATAAATGGTTAAATATAAGAAAATTTTCCATAATTTTATCAGGTAATATTCCTGAAATTTTGTACAGTAATACATATGAAGATGGATTAATTCAATACCTTTCAGCTTACCGTTTGATTGTGTTACTTGTGTCTTCTCAAAACAGATAAATGTGGATTTGGTTGCATGATTATAAAAAAACTGTTTAATCTGATAAATAATTTGTTGACAATTACACCACATGTACTGTTTACAAGAAAAAAATTGTCCCATATTTTATATTTATACACATTTATAATATAATAATATTTTTCGCTAGCCATCCTCATGTCTTTTGACAAAGACGATAAAGACGAAGTTGTATACATACAAGGTTGTATACATACAAGGCCACCTCCGCGAAAACACAAGAACGCACAAGTAAGCAATTTCGTTTATTTTACATTGCAAATTCCGCAGAATATATAGACACTTCTGGCAGATCTAGTATACACATTACAAAATAACGAGAGAATTTCTCTAAAGTCAGGAAGAATCAATACAAGGCCATGATTTTTTAACGTTGCAAGCAAAGCATTACAAACAATGCGAAGAAAGAACATTTTGTGCTCGTGATCTGTAAACATAATATCATAATAAAGAGACTGGCAGGCTTAAAACTAGTTCAATAATTTCACGCGAGGCTCAAACTGAAAGCCGGACAAGGAAAGACTGAACAGCGAAGATGGATGACATAAAAGATTGCGCAGCTTTTTTTTTCTTCTGAAATAACTGATCGTTTCTTTTCGGTTTTGAGTGAATGTGGTATCAGTTATTAAAGTCACGGACCAACCTAACGAGGGTAATTACCAATTCGAATTTTTTTTTTTAAACCCCATGAAACCTGACTGTTACCATGCCATTCTTCTGCTGGTGTCAGGCTATAAAAATTAAAAAAAAAAGGAAAATAATAAAAGTATATATCTCGTGTGTCTAATCCCTGCGGAATGCAGATTTTCCACGCCCTGGGCACCGTATCTGTGAAATAAATGTCCGCATCGTAATTAAAAACGGCGCGGCTGGAACGAGAAATCCCAAGAGAAATTATATTTTTGCTCGCATTGGTAGAAATACAAAACAAAACACAATTTATTTCATCAATCAAGAGCTGCTGGTTTGAAATTTTTTTTTAATATTCGGCATTTTCGAGGGCAATCGCCCATTATATTGACACAATAAATCTGTGTCAGCGTCCGAACAGTCACTGTGAATTGAGTCATTTTCGTCCTCCTGTATAAAGTAAATCTGTTACTGAAATGCAATACCAACCAGTGACTTGGAACTGTTTAGTCCAACGTAAACCCGTATGAATCACAGTTAAACCTATGAAAGTAGGTCACTGAAATGATCCGCATGCTACGAGTGTGTGTGTATGTACCAACGAGTTCGCCATCACTATGCATGCGCGTGTCGATTGTATGTTTAAGAATCATAATATAAATATATTTTATATGAAATTTAAAACCACATGGTTATTAAACTAACTTATTTACAAAACATGTTTTAATCATCAATTACTAAAAACTATTGTTGCCCTAATTTTTAAATTTTCGCAACCTACTTTGTCCTTCTAAATTAACCTATAATAGTACTAGAACAAGTGTTTTTGTATTTTTAACTATCTTAAAATAAAAATTTTCCATAGAGGTGTTTATAGAGAATTAACATTTCAATTTACTTAACCGTTATTTTGTACTCCACAAGTGAATACGCATTTGTCAAAGTCGTTGCACTTCTCAGTGATACAGTTTCTACTAGATCAAATGAATGCTATTAAGGAATATTTTTCACTGCGGCTAACAGGTATTCGAAAAAAATTATTTAAACTCTCTCTCTCTCTCTCTCTCTCTCTCTCTCTCTCTCTC
>NQII01015570.1:0-16409 GCA_002778355.1 Clitarchus hookeri
CAATTCAAATGATCCAATCACGATAATGTTCTGAACAAAAATGTTTTCAAACACAAATTGTTCTGTAATCTTTTCGCGAAATACAGGTGCCCCTACCAATAACGAACATGTTATGAAAACAAGGACCAAATCCAGTGCATACCTGTCGGAATAAAACTGGAGCATTAGCCAATAAACATCTAACTGGGGCTCGAGGGAACTAATTATGTGTGTCTTGCAAAGATTGTTCAATTGCCAAATTTTTTCTATCTCCTGAAAAATTCAGGGTTTGTGATGTTTCATAAATAAAAACTTGATAAAATTGCCAATTTAATTTAAGAATAGATTTTGCCTACTCTTACTATTGAGATCTTTAGCCTTAAAACCTGCGTAAAATAATTTTCAAAATGTTGTAGGTACCCAATATTTCATTTCAACTAGAGTTTCTTGAAGTAATAGGATGGTTAGGAAGAAATTTCTTTTAAGTCTGGCATGTTTTGTTATGCGCAAAGGTTTTTAATTATATCTATCTAAAATTTCAATTTAGTTTGTAACGCTTAAAATTGAATTCCGACCAAAAAAGGTAAAGAATTTTTGTACATTTTTAAAATATTTTTCTAATGTTATTACAAATTAATTTGAACTTATTAAAAATGCTCATTACTCCAAAGCCTGAAATTTGTATGACAAAAAATAATATAAATATATATCCATAAATACCGTAAATAATATTTGTAAATTAATTCTAGACGGTTCCCCACTACTTTCGTCAAACCACGAATTAGCACAAGAGAATTATAAAATACATTTAGAACACAAAAATTTTTTTTGAAACTTGAACGATCTTAAGTCAAAGAATATGCTAAGCAGAATAAGTAAAATACAGTGGCGGTCCTTTTTAATATGGGCGTACCAATTCTCTGGTTGGATATGCGAGACAATAGGAACGGACCTTGTGTCTAATTGGCTACTGCATACGGGCTGCCGGCTGGTGAAAATGTTACTAAGCTCTGATTGGCGAACGGCATTGCACCATGTTGCTGGTTAATGACGCCATTCTCCCGGCGTGTGCGACTGGAGTTCGCGGAATAAACGACTGTTTCACTTCTGTATTCTCAACTGCTCTGTGACGACGTCTCAAGCAATTTCGCGACAGTGTTCGGGCGCGGGCGGACGTTATGATGGCCACCTGGTTGAAGGAATTTTTTACATCCGAGGCTTTTAGGCATCGGAGAGCTAGGGGCGACTCAGAAATGCGCGTCAACTCTCTATTCGCCTCTACGCACAAAGCACTGCACTGGAGTGCTGTGTTGCCGTCGATAACGCGCCTCTATAAGACTCTCAGTGCAGACCCTACCATTTTATGACGTAATATTAAAAACAAAGGTTTGAAGTATGTCCCTATTCCTTCTTAAATTTTTTGTACATACCTAAGCAATGACTGTGAAAACACCCGTTTGAGCCACATTCACTATCACAGAAACACGCTTTAGAGAGAAATGGGAGAACTGAAAAACGTATGCATATGCTTAATGTTTCTTAATTGCTATTCGTAAGCATATCTCTGTATGACACGTTTGACGGATTTTTAATAAAAAACGTTTTATGCTGGATCTCTGCACGTAGTTCGGCGGCCTTCATGCAAACCCCGCCCCTCCCTCCTTCCAGGCACGGATCACCAGGTACCGCAGCAGCGGGAAGTTGCCGAGAGGCCCCTGGCTATGTATGCAACTTGTAATACTGCGTTGCATAAAGGCGCCTGGCTGTTTATGCAACTTGTATTACTGCGTTGCGGCCGCGCACGAACTGCAGAAGCAGGAAATGTGCCGCTCCGCCGACTGAGCTGTGACGCTGTGAATCCACTGGGGAGATTGCCGCCCCTAACTTCGACACCTTTCGAGGCAACTGCAGCGTGTGGCAATCGTTCCCCTGTTGGCAGAAGGAATGAAGCAAAACAAGCAACAGTCGGTATGAAATCATATACGAACATCCTGGACAGACGCATATAGGCTGTTCACGGTAAAGCAAGCACTGTTGAGGCCTTAGTAACATTTTTCAACAGCCATTTTTTATGATGCCACTACTTTTTAATGTAAATTTTACCATGTTAGTAATAAACATAGTGTATATATTTCACCGAACTCTAAAGTTAACGTCTAAGGCTAAAATAAAATATATTTATTGACTAGTATTCCAAATAACAGGGCTTCGATATGTGCTTACTTTACCGTGAATAGGCTATATCAATGCATTCCTGCTCAACGTTGTTTTTCTTCTGTGGATATAGTCTGAATAATTTCTATTAAATAATATTTATAATCTCAGATAGCCGGTTTATTCGAAAGTGAAGAAAAATGCTCGAGGCCACGGACTTTTAAGTAGAATAGGTTACTTAGTCTATCTTAGCTTTAACATTAACATTTTCTCACTCCGCAGCCTGTTTTATTGTTTTTAATTTAGGATTCTACACAGCAAATTGATTGTCCAATAATATTCTGCTTTATATCCCTGGCAGCAATAAATACATTTTCAAGGGTGCTGGTGGAAGGTTTTTTTAAATTTTTTTTTTCTCTAACTTTTAGTTCCTATTTTTCTCATTGTCATCAGTGGTGATGAAACCGCCAGGATAGGTGCTTCGAGACAAAGTTGATGTTTTTTGAATGGTCGGTAGCCGAGTTCCCTACAAAGCAACAGCAAAGAGTATTTAATAATACAGAGGTGAAACAGCCAGATTATCCGCGAACTCCGCAGCTGCACACGCCAGCGAAATGGCGTAAATCAACAGCAGTATGCTGCACTTACGTTCGCCAACTCCAGCCTAGTGACATACTCGCGAGCCGTTAGCCCAGCCAGTAGGGGCCATTTCACATCATCGATCAGCCATTGTGACACAAGGCTCTTTCCCACTGCCTTGCGCATCCAATCGGAGAGCCAGTAAGCAAAAATAAAAATAACCGCCAAACCATTTCATCTCAGTGTACTTATTACCTCCTATGTGGCGCGCGGGTTGCCTATGAATGCAGGCATGCTACAAACAGTTATGTGGCGTGCGGGTTGCCTATGAATGAAGGCATGCTACATACAGCTATGTGACGCGCGGGCTGCCTATGAACGAAGACACAGTACATACACCTATGAATATTGCGGGTTGCCTACGAACGTAGGCATAGTACATACATCTCTGTGACTTGTGGGCTGATAACGAGCGCAGGCATGGTTAGTAAGTACACTAACATTCACACGCGCGTGCGGTTGATTTATCAATTGGCCGCTCTTGCCCTGATAAACGTTTATGCTAGTCAGGTTAGGAAATAAACGAGATTTATCATGGGAGTGTTTGGCTCAGGAAATATTTCCGCCGTTAGGTGTGCAGTGTTCCGAAAGTTATCTTTGATGAATATTTTAAGCTACGTGAAAAATAAAAGAAAACTATGTTACCAAGTTACGAATTTATTTTATATGTAATTTATGATTATTACATTTATTTTGTTTTTTCACTTAATAAATATAGAAAATCCGGCATAATTCCAATACTAGCGCTTACCTGGTGGCAAAAAATTTTGGTTACCAAATTTTTAAAATTGATCTTCCAAATTTATAATAGAAGTAACCTCAACCTGAGCAAAGAATATGAAAGTATGCAGAAGTGAAGTTGTGTGCGTGTTCCTTTGATGGATGAATACGCGTACTCTGATTGGCTACGCGAAGCTCTGGAAGTAGTCCTTGTGTCTCACTCCTTACCGCGTTCTGCGTAAGACTGCCTATACTACTCGAGACATGAAAGAGTGAAAATGGAAGCAAACCAGTGAAAGTGGACCCGCTCGAAGTCGGAGCCAACATATTAAATATTACGGTGACTGAAAATTTCCCAATGTGAAAGTTTTCTTCGTCGCGTTGTAATACAACGGTTATTTTGCAAAGTTGTTAAAATGCGCAATACTCATAAATTACAGAATATTTAAATATGTTTACGAGGCTAGGCGATTGCTGTCCGTTTGCCATATAGATTTATAATTGTTTACGCATCATTAAGTGGTCAAGCAGGGTAATGAGCGGTTACCTTACGAACGCGTATTATGCTATATGCTTTAGGTCGTGTTCCATATCTACCCACCCCCGCAATTATTAAAGGAGAATAAAAAAAATTATATCGGTTTCATTTCGACAAGCATTCTTTTCGTGTAATGTAGGCAGGGCTTTCCCACTCAGGGGGGTCTTACGCTCACTTTATCGTACACCATTAGCTTATCCAGACGCATGTAAGTGGTGTTGTTGTGGCTGCTTATCTTAACATGTCATCTTGTCAGTAATCTTCACTGACAGAGAACACATATTTACTTTTCTGAGAATACTGGTCGAGCGATGAACTAGTCGCAGTAAATTTGTGAGGCTGAAAGTTTACCTACGATAATGGCTGAACTTCTCTTCTTAAAGGTGGCAATAATTTAGTTGCAAGCCCTTAATTTAAATTGTTCTATAGTACTTTATGTTGAACCATTTAGGTAAAATAACGGAAATTTATAAAAATATTTAATTTACCTTTACCTNGTTCTATAGTACTTTATGTTGAACCATTTAGGTAAAATAACGGAAATTTATAAAAATATTTAATTTACCTTTACCTTTTGTATTCATGCACACACGGAAACTCTAAAAGTATTTACAACGTAAATTNTAAAAATATTTAATTTACCTTTACCTTTTGTATTCATGCACACACGGAAACTCTAAAAGTATTTACAACGTAAATTAGCCTATAGGAGAAGCGACTCAGTTAATCAAAGGCTAGTCCCCTCTTTTAATAAATTGTTAGCTACAAGTCGTGAAACATCAAAATGTATCCCAGCTGGATACCAATGTATTTTAAACTCTCACGATATAAAATTTGCCAAGCTTACCCTGAGTTTGTAGACAAATTTGTAAAAATAAAACGGGCATTAGTAAAAATTACCACATGTTTGACACCTATATAAATTTAAGCTTTAACTAAAGCGAAAAAAAGACTGAATAAAAACGGTCGTAAATGATAAAACGGCACTGCTATTAAGCGAACAATATTTGCAGCAGCGCAAATCTCATTCGCAAATAAATCTAGAACAGAATGCATTACGTTTTGTCTGTGGACAAATGTGTTTATCAAAAAAGCTAATAAAAATGTGTAATTCAACTACAAGCCAGATTTTTAAGTGTATTCCCACCAACGGAGAGAGTATGGATATAAGTTATTGTGTACAAAATATCAAAGTATTAATCTCAAGCACGAGTGAACGAAAAAATAAAAGCGCTTCTTACGTTGTTTCTTCAGACGTGGCAGTGAATACCACAGAGTGATACTGATACTCCGTTCGTTCGACTGATTGTCACATAGACTAAAGATGAGGTAGACCGTCGACTTATTCTCTCATATACTTAAGATGAGGTAGACCGTCGACTGATTGTCCCATAGACTAAAGATGAGGTATACCGTCGACTGATTGTCCCATAGACTAAAGATGAGGTAGACCGTCGACTGATTGTCCCATAGACTAAAGATGAGGTATACCGTCGACTGATTGTCCCATATACTTAAGATGAGGTATACCGTCGACTGATTGTCCATAGACTAAAGATGAGGTATACCATCGACTGATAGTCCCATAGACTAAAGATGAGGTAGACCGTCGACTGAGTGTCCCATAGACTAAATATGAGGTATACCGTCGGTTGATTGTCCCATAGACTAAAGATGAGGTAGACCGTCGACTGATTGTCCCATATACTTTAGATGAGGTAGACCATCGACTGACTGTCCCATAGACTAAAGATGAGGTAGACCGTCGACTGATTCTCCCATAGACTAAATATGAGGTATGCCAATTATGCGTATTCTGCGCATGTACCCAGCATTGTCCCACCCCAAACACACAAATCTGTCAAAGTCACATGGTCAAAAATGATGGACGCGTGGGTTTATAACTCAATTTTCAAAAGACAAGCACTTTTATATGAATCGTATACTTTAACCAATTTCAAATTAATCAAATTGCATTTAATATTTTATAGACGAAATCTAAATGCATCTCAAAGCAATTCTTCACTAATCACTTTTCTAACCTCAGGTCCAATCCATGCTGTTCTTGCTGGTCATGGCCGAAAATCATTACAATGTTGTAACACGAGGGTGGTTGTGCGCAGCCAGTTAGGTCGGTCTACCTCGTCTGCAGTCTATGGATTGGCCAGCCTGTAACAGCCTCTCAACCGACTTGCAGTCACTAGTATTTCACCGACTGGTATCACTGATTCGGGTTTAGAGTGTACTTACTGGCTAGGCTACCGGCTGGCAAGTAAGTTTCCAACCACTAACTGACGAACGGCGTTCCGACATGTTGCTAGCCAGTGAGGCCATTTTGCTGGCGTATGTGGCTTGAGTTCGAGAAATCGCTGTTCCACTTTGGTATTAATAAGAATTTTTGGCGGGAGTGTAGTACGAAGAAGGGCGGTATTACGTAGAACGCGCCTGAAAACTACGATATAAACAAGTTTCGAATACCAATATTGAATATATTTTATTGTCGTTATAACTGTCTAAAATTAAGGTTGATACAAACACACTGTTTACGTTACCCAGTTTTCTAGATTGTTAGTACTCACACGGGTCCGCTCACCTTTCCTTCTATGAGCTCAAATGTTGAAAGCATCAAATATCTTGTCGTGCGGTATTATTGTGTCGAGCATGCTTCTCCCTACCAGTGAAGAATGTGCTGCGTGATCATTGATGTTAGCAATGTGCGCAATAGTTTCACAAATCAAGGAAGTCGCTCAAAGCATTGGGCACAATTTCCTTAGTGAGGACATTAACTACAGGTGCAGTAAGTCAATGATCATTTAAACGGTGACTAACTGGTATAAAAAATTGAGTGCCCGTCGTTTAAGCCAAAAATATTTTTGCCTCTAAAATTAGGCAAAACGACTTTAGGCAAATCGACTTATTGGCAAGCTAAGCGAGGAGCTATAATTTTAGGCGAAATGGTTTCAGGCAAAACGACTTTAGGCAAAACGATTTCAAGCAAAACGAATTTAGGCAAAACGATTTCAAGCAAAACGACATTTGCTTTTCGTAGGTATATGAATTTTGTTTCCTGATTAAACCCATGAGCACTATCTTGTTCACACTTACGACATAGATGGCACTACAAGTACAATATCTCGAAACAATAGAAGTGTCTGTGTTGTAACAGGGCATCAAGTTAAATGTACCAGGAGCATATAGCGCTGCGTGTCTTAGTTTTAAAGCAAACGAAAATGTAATTACAATGTTCTGCAAGAAGGCTGCGTCGGAACCCATAAATAAGACTTTACATGTAAAAAAGGTTGCTGAAATATAAAGCCATGTTAGATCTATCTCTCCTGATCGATCCAATTTCAAATGTGTCATTAGAAAGACTGATCGTATCGCTGAAATTCCTATACGTATTACTCGATATTAGAGTGAAAATGGCCCATGAGAATAACACTTAGAAATACGATTTGATTTTGGGTATAATGTTAGTGGTGTTTGAATGAATAAATAACCACTGATGGTCTTATTTGAATATGTTGTGCGTTATAAATGAACAAGAATTAATATTATTCAGTTATTTATTGTGTTATATTTTCGTGTAGTTTCGCAGTATTGCGCCGAGGTCTTGTGACGCTGAAATTGCCTATATAAAAAGCATATCACATAAATAACGCATAATTTAAAAACTGCAACTCTCTCATTGATGTGATATGCCAATATGAGATTCGTTTCTTTGCACTGGGTAATATCTTTTTATTGTTTTATACAGCAAAAAGAAATTTAATTGAACTGAAATAAAATAATGGCTTTGAAACCCATCTACAGAGAGTTTCAAAATAAATATATGATATCAAATTAATAAAAAAAAATGTGAATTGCTGAAATCACTTAAGTACACAAAAATCTATAAAAATTAAATTTTACAAATATTATTAACCCCGCACCAGCAGTGGCGTAACCAAGGTTTTGAATTAAGGGGAGAGAGTGCAGCAACTATTCGAGAATGTTACAATTAACTAAGAAATATTAAAATTTGGCCAATCATTATATGGACACTTCGCATACATAAATAAACTATTCACGTAATGTACCAGCAGTTTCCCAAGTTTGTTCATGGAATTTATAGAAAGAAAACTTTCGCACTTCTCTAGGAGAATAGTGATTGTCGCTAACGCAGTGCAACTAGCAATACATATATGTGTGTGTGTGTGTGTGTGTGTGTGTGTGTGTGTGTGCAACTTCATTAATGATTGGACAAATAACAGGTAGTTCTAAGCGAATTTACTTTCCCACAAATATTCTTGATTCCCTTTGCATGTTACCCGTTCTATTTAATTTTTTTTTGCAAAAATTTTTAATCAGTGATTCTTTATTTAATTAAATTAAATGATACGATATTTTCACATAATGCAAAGTATAGGCCTATGTTACTTTAATCGTACTGTGCTTTCCAATACGCAACACTTAAGAACATTTAAATTGTCGTTTAATGTGATTAAAATGTTATTATAGCAATTGCTTATTTACGATGTTTTCATCCCTTTTATAAAATGAAGGAAATTAAGTTTTGGAACTCAAGTCTGATATTTTTTTCCCGTACTGGTGTCTTCGAATTCTTCCTCATTCAAGCTTAAGAAGGAATAATTTGAATAATATTTTTATATCATAAATAATTTTATTTTAATATTCAGTAAAGACGTAAGATTTATATTACATATTGCTTAATGTTATCTGACAGACGAAATTTAACTTTTAAATAAAGAAAAGTGACTTCAACTTTTTTTTGCTGACAAGTGTCATATTATTATTTCTTAGAAATACAAGACAATGAAGATGTGACCCATTTATTGAGTAAATTTCTGGATGTAGTTTCACAACTGGTGCTTTAGTGAAGGGTTAATAACTTGTTACAAACGTTAAAAAATTAATGATATCTCTCACCTTGTACGATTTTTATTAGCCCCGCACTTTGCAAAATGATGTCATTATTTTTTACCTAAAATGTTGAATCGTGCACAGCACTCAATATGAATGCTGCAGTTTCATTTTGCAGATTCTAAATGGGCGAATAATTTTTGTGACAGTGTAACTGGTAAATGTTATTATTTGCACAAAAAATGCTTATGAAATGCATGGTGACATGCAAGTGCTCAACCAATTATTACACTCATCAGCCACGTTGCGATTATACTACAGTATGAAGAAAAGAAACAATTTTAAGTGACGTATTTCAAAACCTGTTGCACCACGAGAAATACAGACTGAATGATAGTTTCCTGGTCATTTTTACTGTGAATTTGTCTCTGTACAAACAAAGCATCGCTTAGGTTGACAACTTAAAAAATTGTGTGCACAAAAATAATAGAATGCATTTAATTATGTACTCTCAATAAGCCTTTTTAATTCGTGACTGAACCTTACAACCTTATTTAGTAGCATGGAGGAATAAGTATGCAATTTGTAATTCATAGGTATCGAAAACCACAAACTTAAATGCTCTTTTGTAATGCTGGTTAATTAATTAATAGTCTTGTGGCAACTTGCGTGCGGTTAACACAAAATTTTTAAATAAAAATTATTTTTAAACAAAGGAAAGCGGCTCTACAGCAAAATTGCGGACATTAGCACTCTTATACTTGATACACAACTTCTTAGTCATTCAAAATCAGCCTATCGGCGAGCACTGCCATGCCATGTTGCCACATGTATCAAGCGTCCATCACGTCACAATACACGTCATGAAATATGAATTGTATAATACAAATTACAAATTAAAAGAAGCCCTTGAATATAGTACAAACAATAAAATATTAACGTGATATATTGGTGATTTTATATTTATTAGGAAACTGCCTAAATCTCTTAGTACAGAAACTGCTAAATTTCTGTTTTTAGGAGTTGAGCTAACATATTCGCTTAACGTGAAAGTAGCTTAGCAGAAAAACTCACAAATAGATAGTAATGGCTGTGCAGAACACAAAAATATCCTTCCAAGAATTGACAAAGCTATACTGACAGTTTCTGATAGGCACAGCTTTTCTCATCAGTCAAAATCCCGGTAAAAGAAGGTTGTGGGTGAACTGAATCTGGATTTCGTATGATGTTTTATAACTCAAGTTAAAAAACAACTTAAAGAAAAAACCTTAAAAAACTATAAAATCCAGTTTAGCTACACCTGGCGTCAGAGAGATTAATATCCATAAAAGGCATCTCGTTTAAAATTTAAATAACGTTGAAAAAACAGAATGGCAATTAAACCAAATATTGAAACGAAATATTATGAAGTTCCGTAACAATTTAAATCCACCACTGGCCAAATATAAGCCGTAGTTCGTTTCTTTGCTTTGTGAAATAAACGTGTTTTAAATTCTTTGGATAATGGTAGATTTAAAATAGCGCGACGGATACGACGCGATAGGCGCGACGCAAATAAAATAATTTTCCAGCCAATCAGGATCGAGACTTCTGCGACCAAAGCGACAAACATCGCCCGTGCGACAATGTTTCAGAATAAAAAAAAATCTTTTTTATTCGCGTCAGGGGCGCGATAGGATATGTCTCAGACGCCATAGTTTTGGCGCTAAAGTCTTACTGCAGTATTATTATTAACCGTAATAATAAACAAAGCAGCACAATTTAATGCTTAGATGTAATTGCAGCCATTCTTTCACGCCCAAAGGACCAGAGGACATGGGAAGAATTTTTTGAAAGTGATAGCAAAATAAGAAAATAATGGAAACATCAATGGTCACCGTAAAAGTGGTTGGTAGGTTGTGACAAGGAACCATTTATAAATAATATTTAGAAGTGTTCACATTAACCTAAATATTTGTTGTCACGTCACGTCCATCGCATTGCCTCTGTCGAGCTATTGTGAATCAACCATAAGTGTTACAAAACTTACGTGATTGACAATAAAGTTTTCCCTAGTAGGATGCTCTCAGTCCCACCGCTTGCAAGGAACACATACACCATGATTAAGGGTAAGGGGGAATTTGAAACCCTTCAAGTCGGACTACATTACAAGACACGTGTAGATCTCATCATATCTCGTGAATACCCCTGAGTCTAATCGGAACGAAAGGACTTTCTTTTGAGTAGGGTAGAGAGCGTTTCTAGGCGACAGTCTCCCTACATTTAATCTGTGTGATCACCTTGCTTCACGTGGGCACATCCTATGAAAAGTATTACATTTTAGTTCCATTCACTTAAAAATGTTTGTTTAAAGGCAAAATAAAATATTTGGGATAACTGCATAATTGTTATTCAGTTATCGCATCACTGTTGTACGTTTCTATTTAATACCCCATATTTCATATTTTCACGACTTGTTAAGGCCGGCCCACAAGCAAGGTTATGAACAACGTTTTGCCTGCGCAGTTCAAGACGTTGCAGGCGAGATGTTAACTATGAACAGGAAAACTGCGTAATTTGGTGAACCGCGCGGAGAAGGAGCATTGAGACTAGTTACTGAACTTACTAAAGGCGACAGCACTGACTGTATCTACGGGAAGTTTTCGTGGCTTGCGCAGACTTGACGGAGCGTGTGGACGCTTGCTCCGTTCCCGGCACACGTGGATTAGTGTGGCCCGGGTCGTGTTGTGTCATGGCATGGTTCACAGTGCTGAAACATTCTGTCATCGCTTCGTTCGAAGTAATGGTGGGTTTTCGACAGCTCTTACGTGAATATCCAGTAACACTCTTAGCACTCATAGCACAAGAGCTCTTCGTGTTTCTGGCGGGTAAAATAAAACAAAAATAATGATAAGGACAAAAAAAGTCAGGCCAAAGAGGTTTTACCACAAAAGTACAAAGAGGTTCACATTACATCAAAAAGAAACTCAATCACCGAAAAATGTCTTTGAGGTGCTTTTACAGAAAAAAAAGAAAAAAGTATATTAGACGGCTCCAAAATAATATTTACATCTTATGTGGTAACTTAAAAGTACCATTTCATCCTTCTCTAGGGTATGAGGTTTTTTCGTAGGTTGACAAACTGTGGGCGCGTTTAATAGTTTCGTCAAAAAACTAGGATGTGAAACACTCTGCAATGGAGTTCAAGCACCAGGAAAGTGGAACCCTTGAAACTCTACAAGAAGCCCAACGGCAGCGTGAGCAGTAAGTGACCCGATGGCAGTAATAATTCCGTGCATTACGTAACGAATATTTCCTTTGTCAGGAAGTAGAACTAAAGAATACAGGGGTAATATATGCGGCCATTTCGCGAAATTCAACCGCACATTCCAGAAAAATGACGTCACTTGTCAGTAAAATGCTGGGACACCGTTCCCCAATTAGCAGCTGTTACCTAATCACCAGCCGGCAGTTCAACCAATATGCTACCTTTCGTAGTACGTTGCAGCCAATCAGACGCAAGGCCCGTTCCCAGAACTTCGCGCAGCCAATCAAAGAATGGGCACTCTTTCACCAAAAGAACCACCACGCCATTTCGTATCTGTGTAATTGTATACTCTTTGCCTCGACTCCGTAGTGTTGGAACGCACCGTTTTCTGATAGAACTATCACAGTAACTTATAAAATAAGGAAAATTCCTTGGTTTTTGGATCTACGTTGACGAAAAATTAATATTGGTCGATGGTCGAAATAGAATAAAGGATAACTTATTATTTTGTCATAAATTGGTTAGTTCTTATTTAGTATATCACCCGTTTCTGCTCAGATACTTAAATAATAAACTGCTATCGCGTATTTCTAGGCAAATTGAGCCTTGTAGAGAATTACCTGGTAAAGTTCCATTGTTTATTAAGTGTTTAAAGCTCCAACGATTATGTTTGACTGTAGCTAGCATAGTTCAAATATGACAAATTCTCTGATCTTGAAAACCGAACTTAAACGCACTTTTAAGTTGTTTTCATATCTTTTATGACTACCTTACAAGAACCATGCATCAAAAATAACAATTTTCGTAAATAACATCACATTTTTTTGTAGTTAGCCAATAAAGCATGATTAACAGATAATCAATAATCTCGTGATCCCATTTGACTGCTAGGCTATTAGGTTGTTCATGATTCGCCTAGTCTCGTTCCACATATTTACTAATGGTGCAGAGTCTAGCAGGGCGTGTCAATAAACTAGTGGCCCAATAACTAAAGAGCAGAATAATTCGCGGATTCATTTTCGGACAAGCTAGAATTCAAAACACGTGTGTTTATATAACTTTAGCCATTGGTCCACAGAGTGTTTGACACCTCCTGGAGAACGGTGTCCAATTGTCGCCTTCCACTGTGACAGCAGACACCCAATGTGCAGTTGATATCGGCATTTTTGTAAACAAAACTGTAGTGTCTAGCCTGCAGATCATTGAACTCGCAAATTTTTCAGGTATCTGCCAATAACATATGTAACAATACACAGGTGTTTAAATTATATGCTAGCACCACTTGAACTCTTGAAATTTGCGAGTCGCTAGTAATAGTTAAATACAAAGCTATTTTGCGTTGTAATGTGGTAACACTCTAGACATAGTAGAAGTATTCTTTCTCTTCACATGCGTAATCGTGTTTTTGCTCATAAGTTTTTTTTTTCACGAAAAATTTACACGCAGACTAAACTTCAATAACCTGTGTGCATATTTACTGCTTTATTTTGGTTACTGGCCGCATGTATTTGTGAGAGACATTTTCTCACGCGACTGGGCCAATCACGATTAAGTTACTCCGATAACACACGTACTTGATTCATGATCATACAACTAGGCGAGCGCAACGAAAGTCATCCAATCACGAAAGTGCATCTGAGCTTACGTGTTTTCTAACGTAGCTAGTAGTGGAATATTTCCGTTTTTTAAAAAAAATCGGTACCCGTTCTCATCGAACGCGTTTTGGAGAAATATTAACGAATCACATCAACTTGGATTCGGCTTGTTTTACTCCGAGGGGATGAGTTGAACAGAAAAAGTAAATATGTCAGCAGGACTAGCATATGAGCTCGAATGAATGTAGTATTTAGAAGTGTTATCCTGGGCGTGTAGGATAATGGGATGCGATAGGATCTGTACTGATAGTGTATCATATTGCGCGCACTAAGACGTTTGGTTGGGAGACGGTCAACTCAACGTAATCTTGGTTGTCAGCGATGTTTTTAAGAACAGTGAGCGTGTTTGTTATTGTGCGTAGGGCGGTGCTGAGTGGAAAAACCTAGAGACCAACAGAACCGGTGTTGCTACAGAGGCGGAAGTAGACAATATTTTTTCACACCATGACAGTATGGCGTACGGACCNCCAACAGAACCGGTGTTGCTACAGAGGCGGAAGTAGACAATATTTTTTCACACCATGACAGTATGGCGTACGGACCATGATCTATGGATATTGCGATTGTTTCAACCCACTCAGTAATATCCTTTTATTATCATCAGAAAGGAGTATGTGGTGAATAGGCCTTTCAGAATTTATCGTGTGGCCGGTGAAACACGATGCTCTTGTAACAAACATTTGTCGATGTACATGGCATGATCTGCGAGGAAAATGTTGTCGAAAGCGAAGAACGAACAACAAGGAAATGTTAAGCTCTTCACAGGCACATTTAAACGTTTCACGTCTAGTTTGTTAAGAAGCGTTCATTTACCTGCTTGTTTTGGCAGAGTGAAAGGTTCCTTAACAGGTTCAGTTCTTGTACCCACGATCAAGAATATGATGCACATGAAGGATACTTATAGCNAGTGAAAGGTTCCTTAACAGGTTCAGTTCTTGTACCCACGATCAAGAATATGATGCACATGAAGGATACTTATAGGCAGTGCTGTACACAGCAAGGCATGATTTTACAAATTTGTTTGCTTCTTTTTTTTAAGTGATCTTATTTACGAAAGTTTAAGCACCTCTCGTTCTATGGAATGTAAACCCTTTCACACCAACTTTCACGTATGGGTTCAAATGTTGCAAATCATAAGTCTTTGGTAGTTACTCTACTTAATACGACAGAAATCTGGTTTCTCTATCACAACACATTAGCTTCAGCATTTGCGTTCTACTACATAAGCTATAGTCTATGCACGGTTTATTCATATTTTCTGAATCAACTATTTGAAAAATCACCCCATTTATGACGTGTTTAGATGTTTTCTAAGTATCTCGTGTATCTCAAACGTTTTATAAGTTTTAATGTAAAACTGTATTATTTTTTGTTAAATTATTATTTTATTAATACGAGTGAGCACGAATGCGGTGCGTTGTTCCCTCGGTGTAAATTCCTAGACTCGGTTAATATTTGCTTATTTGAGAGGGGTGGGGGGAATATCCAAAATGTATAATTTTAGCAGGGCTTCAGAAAAGTTGGAACTAACCATTAATGGACCATATAACTACAGCTCTGTTTGCAATCAGTTGTCCACATTATGGATTACTGAAAATATTTCGCCTCGTAATATACAGTATAGGTAATAAATAAAGTTCCTGTGCTTTACGAGTACAAATGTCTACAGTATTTCAGAATTGAGTAATTGTTCACTGGCTGCGAGAAGCACGCTTGACACATATACAGCGCACGCCAAAATATTCCTTAATATCAACACCTGAGAGGTCGTATATCAAATCGGGACCGAAAAGGTCAATTGCTTAACTACGCGCAGTGTAGCGGATTTTTGACACCGGGCTGTGCAGGTGCCGCGAAGAGTGGGAACGCTGCAAGCGAAGTATTATTTGACGTAAACTGTACGCTATAAAATTTTTACGTGGTCCGCTTGTACGTGCTTGATGGGCGTGACTGATGAAAAAAATATGCTGGTATATACGAGGGCGTGTTACTAGAGAACGAGATCTTTATCTCTTGCATGCTACTGGTTTTTCAGTGCCCTTACATAACTAGAAGCCTGCAACATTTGTTTCGTTTTTGGAGACAAGTTAAACCAATAAACTTTATATGTTTATATATATTTTATAATAGGAAAGATTGCCTTTTTTTATTCGAAAATATTTCCGCGCGCGCTGGTTTGTGTAACGTCATTCAGCGATAGAAGTTATAAGGAGCGAAAAAGAGTGGCGTAAGTCATTTAAGCAAAAGAAAAATTATGAGGTAACGCACCCCTCCCTTCTAATTTTTTCCCATTCACTAATAAAGAGCATGGCTCCTACCAATGTTACCTCTGTAGTTTTTATTTTAATGCAAGTAGTAAGTTTCAACTTATTTATTGTCGAGGGGGATTTTACGGTGTCTATGTACGTTTTCCCACTCCCTTCTTAGTTTTCGGTTAAGTTATCGGTTAACACAGGGAAGTATTCATAGCTTCAATTATGGTCATGATTGCCCAACCCCTCTGTGTCGATGCATGTGTCCTTGCATACATTCTTTCTTACTTAGGCAAATGGGGCTTAACTCTGAGAAACACATAGGTGCCTCTCTATCATGGACGTACACTTGACGTATTGCG
>NQII01015571.1:0-16418 GCA_002778355.1 Clitarchus hookeri
GTAGCGCCACTGTTTACATCTGACTACGTATCCTTCCGCCATCAGCTGGTTCCTCATGTTGGGGCTGTATTTTTTTATCAACATGCTGTCAGCTAATCCACTTCTCATTGTACTGTAATGCTAAACCAATTTTAAGATATTTTAAGACTAACATCTGTCTAAAAATATAAGTAGGTTATAAAAGTAAAAATATAAAATGTTAGATATTTGATAACTCTTTTTTAATTTGTCCGAGATAGTGAATTTGGGTTAAAATTTGCGAGACGGTCTGTTGTATCTATTATTACACTTTGGACGTTATAGCTAATATACTCGAGTTGGAAATATGTGACGTGGAATAACGTTAGAATTGCTTAAACCTATTCACGCCTGTCTACGGAATCAAGGAGATGGGTTTCTAGAGAACAATATAGCGTATAATTTACGTAGACGAACGATTACCGGCCGAATATAAATGACTTGTACTCCAAATCGTTGAGATGAAATATGTGTTACTTTTAAAATTATGCAGAGCTCGTGGAAAAATATAACTATTGGCATATGTTTGTAAATTCGTTAAATATCGCGCAAGAAAGAGGTTCATTTCTGGCTGGTAATAGCTCGCAGAATATCCGATAGATAGCGCGCAGCACGTCACGGCGAAGTTTTGAGTAACTCTCTTTATGGTCAAGAGATAGCGTATTTTTTAAAGTTGATAATTCTTATGTTACGGGCTGGAAATATATTTAAAATTCGTGTCGTTTCGTCAAATTATTAGAAAAAATAATTCAACAATATTATGCAATATTTCTGTATGCTTTTGGAATTAATATCATGGACGTGTTGAAAGCAAGGTTTGAGATGGATGATACGACGTGAAAAAGCTTTCTGAAGTTAGCACAACTTCAGAAAACTTTTCCACGTCGTATCGTTCTATTGTACATTTCATTTTGATCACCTAAACATAACTACATTATCACGAAGTTTAGTTTTTAACACTAACAATCATTGTTTCGTGACCTCGTAACATAAAATATATTAATAAATCTACGAACTCTTTCTTATACGCGTATTATCTGTTTTCTGATGCGCATCGGCAATGCACTCAGTCAGAATAGCCAACGTAATTTTAACATTTGTTCGTTCGTCCATCAGCTGATACAGGATTTTGTAAATGGCGCTTTGTTTGTTTCGTGTAAGTCAAGTTGCCACTCACTAACTGTCAGAAAGCGGCCTTCTTATACGGTATGGACCATAACAGAGGTACAATTTTAGTAAATACTATGACTATTAAATAATGTAGCACTTCTATCTTACTTCACAAGCATTTAATATATTGCCCGAAGATTTCTCCTCTGGCTTTTAAAAATTGACATACTCACAAATATGCACATTCCTCATATTAAAGTTGAATTAATGTTAATATATATATATGTGTAAAACAATAAAACATTTCAGAGAATTCACATTTATAGAATGTTATACATAAATTGTTTATAAATTAGATAAATATTCTTTATTAACGTACTTTTGTTGCAACAGACACTTTCAATTAATTGGCAAAACATAAATTTGCTACTAAATAAAAATGCAACGTATAAAAATATATTTTTAATATAAATAGCGCTATCTATGTATGGTTTTGTGTTTTACAACATTAAATTTTATTTATTTTATGATTATCATTACAGGCTGTGACTATCACATAGCAATATTATTTATTTAAAAAAACTCTACGTATTTAAATATCTTCCTGCAGAGTTGTTCCTTTTATTTATTTTATTTCTTTAATAATTGATACTGACAACCATGAAATTCTACCATATTTTTTAGACCAGTCTTACAGGTAATGATTCAACATTTTCACTCTTGACCCAAATATTCAATACCGACCAAGCCCTCTTATTTAGGAGAGGGCCTGATATTAACAAGCATACTACCTCTACCTAGGATGTCTGCGAGCAGTAACATGNGACAAGCATACTAGCTCTACCTAGGATGTCTGCGAACAGTAACATGTCGCCAAATTGTAATTTTCGACTGCAGAGCAAATGTTTAAATTGCTTGAATACTCAAATATATCAGCATCTATATGTATTATGTAGTTGTGGATATATCATATATTTTGAAGTATTCCCGGGCATAAAAGCATTTCCATCGTCGAAGTGGAAAAGGTTATTAAAACTTCAAAAGAAGATAATTACAATAATAACAGGAATATATAAAAAAATTGTCACTGCAAACCATTGTTTTAAGATCTTAATGTTTCGAGACTCCTTTACATTTACAATAATGAAATTTTTCAAAGAGAAAAGCAAAGTCAGAATTAAATAATTATATACACAATCACAACACAAGAAAACTGAACGACCTACACTTGATGATGCACAGAAAAAGTTTATTTGCACTTCAGCCCCACTACAGCTACATGTAATTGATAAATAAGGTACGAACGACCATTAAATAAGTTGAGTATAGTAAATGTGGGGTCAAAATATCCCAGGACCAACACTTAGTTCCGGAAAAAGTCTGTACCACCACCTCCATCAAGCCAGTCTCACGAAACCTTGATATAGGGGAAACACACAATCATCCTGTATATGATAAGCAAACAGAAAAAAGTAAATATAACTTAGATGTGTACTGGTTGCAATGCCTTCCCTGAAGTGAACCGAAGATTAATAGTTTTTCATTTATTTATAATTTTTTTTAATTCGTATAACATAAACGAATCTCTGACAGTTATTTATCATACAACATTTATTTTGTATCGCACCATTTTTTCATCAGAAAACTTGAGGTAAATCGATTAATTTTAGTATAAATAGATTATCACATAGTTATCTTCAAAGATATTTATTTTCTGGCTAACAAGACCAATACTATCGCTAGAGAAAACACCCTACTGAGTGACCACTTTCAGATACAAGAGTGGTAACCATTAATTTACTGTTTTTANTCCTGTATATGATAAGCAAACAGAAAAAAGTAAATATAACTTAGATGTGTACTGGTTGCAATGCCTTCCCTGAAGAGAACCGAAGATTAATAGTTTTTCATTTATTTATAATTTTTTTTAATTCGTATAACATAAACGAATCTCTGACAGTTATTTATCATACAACATTTATTTTGTATCGCACCATTTTTTCATCAGAAAACTTGAGGTAAATCGATTAATTTTAGTATAAATAGATTATCACATAGTTATCTTCAAAGATATTTATTTTCTGGCTAACAAGACCAATACTATCGCTAGAGAAAACACCCTACTGAGTGACCACTTTCAGATACAAGAGTGGTAACCATTAATTTACTGTTTTTACTAAAGTATAAGGCGCCACAACATTTTTTGTACTTTGGTTACACTCCAATACAAACTATTTGTTNTTACTGTTTTTACTAAAGTATAAGGCGCCACAACATTTTTTGTACTTTGGTTACACTCCAATACAAACTATTTGTTTGTTACCATTAGTAATCAAATAATGTAAAAAAAATACTATACTACAAAATCGCATCTCGATCAGCAAAATTAAATATTAGCCTCATTTATCTATATAAACGAATATTAAAATGAGACCGGATGTGAAAAGAGTTAATGACAAATTTATCTTTTTCATCTATAAATCTATGAAATTCAAAAAGGTACAGAGGGCAAAAACCTGCCAAAATTAAATAACATGCAATTACAGCATACATAATAAAATAATTTTGTCTCCATAAAATGATCCAACTACGAGGTATGTGTACTAAAAATTATCGCGAATGCCTCTCTCTCTCTCTCTTNTTTGTCTCCATAAAATGATCCAACTACGAGGTATGTGTACTAAAAATTATCGCGAATGCCTCTCTCTCTCTCTCTTTCTCGCTCCCCCTGCCAAAACAAATGGAGATACTCTTCCTCACTCCCTCACACTCCACTGCTTCCTGGTGCACACTTTGTCAATCATAAATCTTGGCAACACAAGACACCGAAGTCTCCAAATGGATAACCAAAAAAATACAACTTCGGCCAATGCTAATTCAGTAATGATGTAGCAGGAGGATCAGAGGGAATGTGAGGTTATGTGGATATCTACAGACTGGGACTGAGGCCTGCCAGACGGTGATTCTTTTTCCTTGAGCGCCAGTGTAGAAAGCACGAAAATGGAGGGCGCGTGGACGTCNGAGGCCTGCCAGACGGTGATTCTTTTTCCTTGAGCGCCAGTGTAGAAAGCACGAAAATGGAGGGCGCGTGGACGTCGGCCCTTATATGTGCCCCCTTCTGATTATCCAACATTGCTTCAAGCCCATATTAGGACAAACTACAAGTCCAGTCAGAAGGTTTATAGCCCCTCTCAATGTGTACCAATTCTGGTGCAGAGATTGTCCAGGCAATCTGTACGCCTTTACGTTATTTTGATGTAACATACTAAAATCTGGCAAAGCAACTGGATAAATAAAAANCCAGGCAATCTGTACGCCTTTACGTTATTTTGATGTAACATACTAAAATCTGGCAAAGCAACTGGATAAATAAAAATGCCCACATCTTTTGAACACAACGATTTTTTTAATTAACTCTCCAAGGAGGCACGGAATTTCACCATTATAAATTGGGGAGTTCTAGCACCGAAAAAATTCTGCAAAGCCTACATGAGAATTGAAAACAAAAATGTATGCCTCAGGTGTGAAAAAACTTCTTAGGTATGAGGTGGCATGCTCTCTGGGGTAATAAACTACATTATTTAATTTCCAAAAAATGAAGCATGTGGCACCTGAGGGCAGTCAGCGTGTGGCTCTGAGAGCAGTCAGCATGTGACCCCGTGGGCAGTCAGCGTGTAGCTCCCATGGGATGTCAGCATGTTGCTCACATGGGCAGTCAGAATGTGGCCCCTGTGTGCAGTCAGTGTGTAGTCCTGTGGGCATCAGCATGTGGTAATCAGTGTGTTGGCCCATGGGCAGTTAGCTTGTGGCCCCCATGGGCAGGCAGCATGTGGATCACACGACATGGGCAGTCAGCATGTGGCCAATATGGGCACTCAGTATGTGGCAAATGTGGGCACTAAGCATGTGGCCTGGTGAGCAGTCAGTGTGTGGCCCCTGTGGGCAGTTAGCAGTGGCTCTCATTTGCAGTCAGCATGAGGCCCCCGTGGGGAGTCAGCATATGGCCCCGTGGGCAGCCAGCATGTGGCCTCCATGGACAGTCAGCATGTGACTCACATGGAAAGTCAGAATGTGACCCCTATGGGCAGTGGGTGTGTAGCCCTGTGGACTGTCAGCATGTGGCCCCATAGGCAGGCAGTATGTGGCCTTGTGGGCAGTCAGCATGTAGCCCCTGTATGTTATTTGTAAATTTTAAAAACATTTNATGGACAGTCAGCATGTGACTCACATGGAAAGTCAGAATGTGACCCCTATGGGCAGTCGGTGTGTAGCCCTGTGGACTGTCAGCATGTGGCCCCGTAGGCAGGCAGTATGTGGCCTTGTGGGCAGTCAGCATGTAGCCCCTGTATGTTATTTGTAAATTTTAAAAACATTTTTACTCAAATTGCAGCTGTAGCATTCAAATTAAGTGTTTTACTGTATTTTTTACTTTAAGGCTAAAAATGTTTTAGGCACATAGAAATCTTATTTACATTTCAAATCAAGGTAATCACTTTGTAATTGCACTGGGTTGGAGAAATGATAATATATTCTGTGACCCTTCATCAACACATATGGTGTTAGCAGAATGTTTATAATTTGTGCCATCCTAAAATTTGAGAAATAATTCTCGTTTTAAAAACCTCCGAATCAGCATGATCCGCCCTCTCCGCGGCAATTTCCAAAAACAAAAACATAACAATTACATCGCCACTGTAACTTCCACATACATCACTCTGGCAAACTGCGACATATTTTCTGTAGGTATTAGCTTTGGAAAGAATTTCCAATACTGTAGTTGCACAAGTTACAACTTTTATGATATACTTCCACAGTATTGCCGAAGTCAGAGACTTCACAGATGTTTCTTGCAAAGTTGATTCCTCATGCTCCCTTGCTAGGAATTGTGACNTATTGCCGAAGTCAGAGACTTCACAGATGTTTCTTGCAAAGTTGATTCCTCATGCTCCCTTGCTAGGAATTGTGACTCTGCTGGCTGAATGGTCACACACACACATCATTTTTGTCAAAGTAGATATCTTAATAGAACAGTCAGTCAAATTGTTTTACATTCGTATCAAACAATATTTGCATCTTTTGAATTTCTTCTGACTTGCAATGTCCCTGCAGCTAGGAAATGCATCTCATCATAAGGAGTAAAATGATATGAATGAAGTCTTGGGACGGTGTTAACATTTTTCCATAATTCTTCCTTGAAGCACGTGTTTCACTCAATTTCTGTGTGTTACACATAAAGAACACAGATTTACTTTGNTTCCATAATTCTTCCTTGAAGCACGTGTTTCACTCAATTTCTGTGTGTTACACATAAAGAACACAGATTTACTTTGGCTTATTAACAGCTTACCAATTTCAAAGCTACCCTTCTGATCGTCCCTCCAACGCCATCACTTACATCCTTTCCGTGGGAAGGCGCAAAAAATATTAATTCACCTGTCAATCCGAAATCAGTCTTCATTTTACACAATTTTGAAAAAGTATCTGTCTTTGAACTGTGCTACATTTCGGTCAACTCTGAAATAAAAATCTTACCNACAATTTTGAAAAAGTATCTGTCTTTGAACTGTGCTACATTTCGGTCAACTCTGAAATAAAAATCTTACCAAAAATAAGTGTAAAAGATTCTCAACTGTAATCATTAAAAAAATTCTGGTATATATTAGCGGATTGTCCTTGGATTTATGATCATTAGACTTTTATATTTGAATTTATATCAAAACTAACACTAATTCATTNGATTGTCCTTGGATTTATGATCATTAGACTTTTATATTTGAATTTATATCAAAACTAACACTAATTCATTACATTTAAAAATGATGAAATGTTAGTTAACTTTTTTGGTGATAAGTGGTTGTATAATTTATGCTTCTGTGGTATANTACATTTAAAAATGATGAAATGTTAGTTAACTTTTTTGGTGATAAGTGGTTGTATAATTTATGCTTCTGTGGTATAATTTTATTATAAATTTAATAAATGTTTCATATAAAAATGATTTAGATTTTATGTGGGAGATGTTTAATGATCGTCTNATTTTATTATAAATTTAATAAATGTTTCATATAAAAATGATTTAGATTTTATGTGGGAGATGTTTAATGATCGTCTTCGCTGGGATATATAAAAACCTTTGAGAAGCAATGACATGCGCCAGGTATGTCCCTTGTGGAAGGGCGACGGTTTGGGCGCTCTGTGTTCCTCGAGTTGTGAAAATGCCGGGCGCCAGCTCAGTGTTGAGCAATGAGATAGGGTCGTGGTTACTCACCCTAGGTGGCTCGAGNCCGGGCGCCAGCTCAGTGTTGAGCAATGAGATAGGGTCGTGGTTACTCACCCTAGGTGGCTCGAGGTCCACACCTTCAGATAATAGGAAAATGCGAGCTGTATGGCCGCTGCGCACACCTGGTTTAATGAAGTCACTATTGGTTATATGAAAGATGATTATGTTATTGAATACTTAACCGAACAGACACGTGGTGACCACATGGTCGTNTCACTATTGGTTATATGAAAGATGATTATGTTATTGAATACTTAACCGAACAGACACGTGGTGACCACATGGTCGTACAAGGTAACACACTACTGGATTACAATTAATTAAGGCGCGTGACGCTGCTCACCCCTCGGTGCGATGTAACATAAAATACAAGTTATTTCGTGGATAATGTGATGATACGATTACTGAGTGAGGTTGCNGGTGCGATGTAACATAAAATACAAGTTATTTCGTGGATAATGTGATGATACGATTACTGAGTGAGGTTGCAGCCTGAGAGGCCTTCACTGACGTTCTTGTGAGGAGAAAGGCTTACCACGTCCGCCCGCGTTGAAGTCATGAAGCATACTAGACTGAGAACTGCGCCGACTAATGCTACCTGAGCGCGGCCGACGCCAAGCCNCGCGTTGAAGTCATGAAGCATACTAGACTGAGAACTGCGCCGACTAATGCTACCTGAGCGCGGCCGACGCCAAGCCATGGAAAGATGAAACATAAGGCGACTTAAAAATGCTAATGAGATGTAAGAAACTGATATACCTTAAATTAACATAATCAAACACTATTACCCTATACAACTTACATAATAAAACACAATTACCCCTGCACAAATANGTCATGAAGCATACTAGACTGAGAACTGCGCCGACTAATGCTACCTGAGCGCGGCCGACGCCAAGCAATGGAAAGGTGAAACATAATGCGACTTAAAAATGCTAATGAGATGTAAGAAACTGATACACCTTAAATTAACATAATCAAACACTATTACCCTATACAACTTACATAATAAAACACAATTACCCCTGCACAAATACACAATAAATCAGGGTTATATTAATATTAAATATTTGTATCGCAGCAGCCACTGTACTGCCACCTTAACAATGTCACATGTCCCTGGCTGGCTATGTATGTGATGACTGTCTTGAAAAACACGATAAATATGATATAAATAAATACTGATTAGATGCACTGAACCAATAAATAATAATGATTAACTTATTAAGCTCTGAATAATTAGTGGCACTGGTGCAAATTACACACATGGACAAATACACTTGATAGACACTGAATAAATACACATAACCCTAAATAACTATACTGATGCACTCCGATCTATTATGTCACACTGATTAAACGATATTGACGAACGCTAATTGATTACATAACACTGAATACACTATCACTCTTGCCCACATGCCCGCTGGTGTAGTGCATCTGGAGTGGAGGATACTACGGCGGCAGTCACAGTGGGCACAAAGGTACCAGAGAACGCCTGGTTCACATCAGCAATTTCTAAATATTTTATAGATTAATATTTAATATTTAAATTTTTACTATGGTAGCAATTTTACAAATTTATTTTCGTAATGCGTTGGGGCTTTGGTGTCTAAGCAGTTAGTATGATTGTCTCATTCCAATACAAACTGGGTTCAATACCCATCGNACGCCTGGTTCACATCAGCAATTTCTAAATATTTTATATATTAATATTTAATATTTAAATTTTTACTATGGTAGCAATTTTACAAATTTATTTTCGTATGCGTTGGGGCTTTGGTGTCTAAGCAGTTAGTATGATTGTCTCATTCCAATACAAACTGGGTTCAATACCCATCGNATGCGTTGGGGCTTTGGTGTCTAAGCAGTTAGTATGATTGTCTCATTCCAATACAAACTGGGTTCAATACCCATCGTGTCATTCCGGATTTTCTCATGTGCGAATCGTGCCGGACGATGCCGCTGGGCGACGGATTTTCTCAGGGATCTCCCGTTTACCTTGCCCCTTCATTCCGGTGCTTCTATCCATTCTCACATCAATCACCCCACCCAAATCTCTTCACCTGCTCTTTCACACATAATGGAGTTAAGTTCAATGTATGTTCTGAANACATCAATCACCCCACCCAAATCTCTTCACCTGCTCTTTCACACATAATGGAGTTAAGTTCAATGTATGTTCTGAAATGCGGTACATATATAAGATTTTCCATTTAACATACACATTTNACATAATGGAGTTAAGTTCAATGTATGTTCTGAAATGCGGTACATATATAAGATTTTCCATTTAACATACACATTTTTAAGTACAGAAGAATTCAAGGTGGTTCTTTATGTCAACATCGTTAATGTAGATGTACTTCATGCATCAGGATTGTCTGTGTTGTCAGTTAAAAGCGAGAATTGATTGTTTGCAGCATAAACGTAAACAATATACTGAAAGTGACTTTGCATTTGGCATGTATTTTTATGTCGTATTAGTAAACAAAACCCATTGTAGATTGTCTATGATCAAATTATCAATACTTANTTTTATGTCGTATTAGTAAACAAAACCCATTGTAGATTGTCTATGATCAAATTATCAATACTTATATATAAAGCCCGCATATGGACATTTATTTAATGCCATTTTGGAAAATCCTAGGCAAAATAATTTATGTTGTACTGAATGTTAACATANGCATATGGACATTTATTTAATGCCATTTTGGAAAATCCTAGGCAAAATAATTTATGTTGTACTGAATGTTAACATACATTTTGTATGTTAAAATGAAATATTTTCACATAGTTTACGTAGGGTATTTGGGCAGGAATTGAAAATTTTATATTAATATGAAGTACACTGTAATATAATTTTTTTTGTATAATGAACCATTGGAGAAATCACTACTGCAGTATAAGTGGTATTTGACGTATGGGCTACCCTGACTTGCGCCTGTTTTTACAACCTGGCATTTCAGGGTTTGCTTCTACGTCGAGACATGTAAGGTAAAGAGCTGATACCAATTTAGCTGGTTTAGAATAGCTTTGGGTGAAGAACAGTGGGCCAATCTAGGGGTAGGGACTCGTCCCCTCTTGAGTCCGACGAAGCTAAGGGCGATTCACGCCAAAAAGAGCACTCGTGTCGNGCTAAGGGCGCTTCACGCCAAAAAGAGCACTCGTGTCGGGAATGTTGCATGTCCCCAACTGACACACGCCATCACACCAGAGCGCAGAAGGCCAGCGCTTCGCCCCGAACTTCGAGGAGTCTTCCCCCCGCTTCACTCCCACGCNCCATCACACCAGAGCGCAGAAGGCCAGCGCTTCGCCCCGAACTTCGAGGAGTCTTCCCCCCGCTTCACTCCCACGCCGTGTAAATCGGTAAGTGATGAACGTTTGTAATCCGCCACAGCCTCCCATCACGTAAATCAGTAGGAAATGCAAAAGTAGCAAATTTGGTGTTAACCTCCAAACTCTCCCCTGCGACCTGGAAATCACTAGAAGACGCAAATGTGTATTTTGCGTTAGCCCGCCGCCTCACGTCCGCGACTTANCCCCTGCGACCTGGAAATCACTAGAAGACGCAAATGTGTATTTTGCGTTAGCCCGCCGCCTCACGTCCGCGACTTAGGAATCATCAGGAGAAGAAAATACGAAATTTATGTTTTCCCCCGCCACAACCCCGCGCAAAAGAAATCCTTGGAGACGCCAACTCAGCAATGCCAGTGCAGTCGCGGCCCCGAACTGCATCAAGCACAAGCCCCCACGTGGCTGCGCCACTTCCTGTACTATCATATGGTGCAACTAAGCGGCAGAATACAGAACTCTGTGCGCTTCGCATCCCAATAATAAACATTTATTATACTTCATTTCACGNGCAACTAAGCGGCAGAATACAGAACTCTGTGCGCTTCGCATCCCAATAATAAACATTTATTATACTTCATTTCACGTAAGTTGGCTAGATCCTGGTTCTCCATGAGGAGAGATAAAAGGGGAGAAGAACTAAAAGAGTTTATGATAAAAAGATTATGAATTTACTAAATATGGAAGGTAATATATACACATATGAATCAATACACGGGGAGGAGAATATAGACGTATCATTCATATCAGAGGAAGTATATAAGGAATGTAAAAATTTTCAATATCAGTGGCCATAATAAATTCAGTTGGGAGTGGACAATGTGATGTACTAAGTTGGAAGATTAGACCAGACTACACTTCATGGTAAAATATTGGAAGACTGTTAAGAGTAAAGTATTAGCAGATTTAAAGAGGGACAAGTAAATAGCAGTACAAGGGAGTATTGAAGAGAGAATATCCATGCAAACAAAAATTATTATGGAGGCCTGTAAGGAAAAAACAAGAACAACAGTAAACAAGAAAAGGAAGAAATGTATGGTGGTGTAACCAAGAGTTAATGGAGATGAAACAGACTGTAAGAAGAAAGAGCAGGATATATAGGAGATGCTGTCCATGTGCTGCCAAAGTTGTTTATAAGGAAGAATACAAGAGGGAAAGGAAGTTTTATAAAATAATGATCAGGAATACCATGTTAANGCCAAAGTTGTTTATAAGGAAGAATACAAGAGGGAAAGGAAGTTTTATAAAATAATGATCAGGAATACCATGTTAAACCAATGGATTGAATTTGTCAAGAAGGAAAGTAGATAGGGAAATAGTAATGGATGAGTTAGATATGGCAATATGAAATAGTAGACTAAAGNTTTGTCAAGAAGGAAAGTAGATAGGGAAATAGTAATGGATGAGTTAGATATGGCAATATGAAATAGTAGACTAAATAAAACCCCAGGAAAGGATAATATTACAGTAGAAGTAGTAAGATAACTGTGGGAAGAAATAAAAGAAGAAATTCTAGAAATAATGAACATCTGTTTAAATAAAGGCATATTTCCTAAAGAATGGACTTCAGCAGCTGTAGTGATTTTATATAAGGGAAATAAACCAAAAGATAGCCCAAGTTCCTATAGACCTATATGTCTGCTGTCGATTATGGGAAAATTATTAGAAAGGTTAATTTTAAACAGAATAAAAGCACAAACAGAAAGAGTCCTTTATAAACATCAATATGGTTTCAGAATAAATAGATACACCGAGAAT
Organism: Clitarchus hookeri; assembly: GCA_002778355.1. Lineage (NCBI taxonomy): Eukaryota > Metazoa > Arthropoda > Insecta > Phasmatodea > Phasmatidae > Clitarchus > Clitarchus hookeri. The sequence goes on from NQII01015571.1 coordinate 12,524, forward strand.
ACATTGTACAAAGTATTAGATATAATAAATAAAATGGATACCAAATATGTATTGCTGATTCTGTTAGACATAATCAATGCATTTTCAACACTAGATTGGAATGGAATAAGAAGAGAAATACCACACCTAGTAATCAGAATAAGAGAGAAAAACTTATTGCTGGATTANTTGGAATGGAATAAGAAGAGAAATACCACACCTAGTAATCAGAATAAGAGAGAAAAACTTATTGCTGGATTATTTTAACGAAAGAAGTATTGGGTTTTATAGTGATAAACATTATATACTTTTCCTCTACTTATCTCCTACGGGTGTTCCGTCGGTTTTGGGCCCTCTAATTTGGTATCTAGTATTTAACAATTTTTTAAATATAGAAAAAGTTAGCAATGTAGAGAGAGTGGCATTTGCAGATGATTGCTTGGTAATNTATTTAACAATTTTTTAAATATAGAAAAAGTTAGCAATGTAGAGAGAGTGGCATTTGCAGATGATTGCTTGGTAATTATTGGCGATAATAATAGGAGAGGTATCGAATTAAGAACTATTATTGAAATGGATAAACTGAAGACATGGGTGTACAAAAATGGGTTGAAGGTGGCTATTGATAAGATGGTTGGAATATTAGTAAAGGAAACATGGATAAAATTCCACCAGTAGTAAAATACAATAACAAAAATTATATATTATTAGTTCGTTTGGTTTATGAATCCATATTGTTACCTATTATCTGAGACGTTTGTGCCACACATAAAAACTCTAACCGAAAAATGTAAGACACTATGCAACCAAATGAAATATAAAGTCTGGAAAATCCACAAAATATAGTATGCCAATAAGAAATGTTATTTATAAACAATATTTGTAAGTTCAATAAAATATGGATCTATAGTTTTGGATATTAAAATTGAAACTGTACAACTAATAAGAAAACTCAGATATCTACAGAGATATATACTTATCAAATTACATGATATGGAAACCACCACATCTTTTTCAGCAGTAGTTATATTAAATAAAAGACTTCCGATTGACTATGTAATATGCAATAGAGATATAATATATAAACTAAAATTCACAGAAACACAGATTAACATAGACGGCTCAGATTATAAAGGATTCACACAAGATTACACTAGATTGATAAATAGACTGGATGATGGAGAAGTTTATAGTATAAAGGAAATAAAGAAGAAAGTCTATAAAATNACACTAGATTGATAAATAGACTGGATGATGGAGAAGTTTATAGTATAAAGGAAATAAAGAAGAAAGTCTATAAAATAGCATTAAGTAATTTGAGAAAAGAATGGAAAGACACTGAGGCAGTATCNAGGAAATAAAGAAGAAAGTCTATAAAATAGCATTAAGTAATTTGAGAAAAGAATGGAAAGACACTGAGGCAGTATCGAGATTAGAAACTATATAAAGAACATCGTAGATTGATACGAAAGTAAGGTTTTGCAGACTAAAAGCATGAAGAAAATAATAAGTGGACATGGTCAGATAAAGAGTTATCTTAAAATAATAAATAAGGTGAATGATGACACGTGTGAATGCGGTAATGGAGATCAGAATAGTTAAAATGTTCTATAGCTATGTAATATGTTTGAAACTGNGATGACACGTGTGAATGCGGTAATGGAGATCAGAATAGTTAAAATGTTCTATAGCTATGTAATATGTTTGAAACTGAGAGAGAAGAATTACGAAGGATTTAACAAGAAAAGAAGAACTTTGGCCTCTGGTAAGGTTTAAAATCTATGATGAAGAAGTTTATAAAGACATCGAAAGGTTTATCGAAAGTATATATATAGTGGTCAAGACCATGAATGACGATTTGCTAGACTAGATTAGCATGAGTAAGAGGGGGTCAATGCAANTATATATATAGTGGTCAAGACCATGAATGACGATTTGCTAGACTAGATTAGCATGAGTAAGAGGGGGTCAATGCAAGTAGTCGACGGAGGTCACAGGTGAGGCCAGCGAGGCTCCCAGTTTACTGGGCAAGGGCCCCGGTAACGCCACGCTTGCTGGAAAGTTTGTTATGGAACAACGAAATCCTTGAATTAAGAGTGGGAAATAGATTAGGTAAAATGACTTGGCTTTCAGATACTTTAAAAGATATAGTTTTTTATAAGGGTTGCAGATTTCTCTTTGTCAATATTTTATTATNTCACAGGTGAGGCCAGCGAGGCTCCCAGTTTACTGGGCAAGGGCCCCGGTAACGCCACGCTTGCTGGAAAGTTTGCTATGGAACAACGAAATCCTTGAATTAAGAGTGGGAAATAGATTAGGTAAAATGACTTGGCTTTCAGATACTTTAAAATATATAGTTTTTTATAAGGGTTGCAGATTTCTCTTTGTCAATATTTTATTATATTATATTATTATTTTATCATTTTTTAATGTAATTAGTGTATATAAGATATGGAATAATTTTAGCAGTAAAAGCCTCCCTGTGGCTCCCCTCGGATACCGGTTTTTGTAAACCAGGCTTATAGTCACCACTCCCTCCTGGTGGAGATTCTCAAGGTTTTAAACAAATATAACAATTTTAATATGAGATAACGTTTTTTAATGTGTTGTGAAGAAATTATTTTTAGTGGAAAATTTAACTGATTTTAATGGCAGATTACCATTTTATTTTAATTTGATGTGAAGTTAAAATTGTAAAAAATTTTGATATGAACACAGCCTGTATATGCACATCCTCCGACTTCAGAGGGCGTGGTCTCCTCCATCTCGCCGGGCAGTACAACCTCACCATCTGTGCGCCTACCACCCCCACCACTTTCAGCCCAGCCAGGGACACCCACCGACCCTCGGGACTAGACCTCATTATTGCCAACACCCTAGTACCCCTCGGAAGGCCCTGGACACACGGGGGCCTCGACTCAGACCACCTACCAGTATTCTGTGGCATCGCCGTTAGCATACAAACCGACGACACTCACCAGAGGTGGAACTATGCATGGGCAGACTGGCGTCACTATAGAGCCACCCTCGATGCCTCCATACACTTGGCTACATTGCAACACATGCCAGCGGACTTGGACACTGCGGTGTAGACAATGACGTCACAGATCCTAACCACAGCTAATGAATTAATCCCCCGTAGCCGATACTGGGACCGCACCAATCTATTCCCCAGCGAACTAATAGAAGTGATCCGCCTCCGTGACCAAGCACGTGCCAGATGGCAGCGCTACCACCTTCTGCCAGATCTAGAACTCTACAGTCAGATTCTCCAAAACGCCGAATTGGAAGTAGCCCTATGGCAAGCTCTACAATAACTCGACTATCTACACTCACTATCCATCTCCAGCGGCACAGAGTGGCAGCAAGTCAGACGCATGAAGGCAACCCCAAAAGGCATCCCTCCCCTCCAGGTCAAAGGCTTAGAAGCCGAAACACCCCAAGAACAAGCTGCAGCACTGGCGACCAATTTATCCAGTATGTCTAAAACGTCCATCCCGCCCACAGGGACCCTAGGAGCCGACCTCGAGATGCTCGTCTTCCACCCTGAACCAGACNGTCTAAAACGTCCATCCCGCCCACAGGGACCCTAGGAGCCGACCTCGAGATGCTCGTCTTCCACCCTGAACCAGACTCTGAGCTACCACGCAATCACTCATCTCCTCAATGGAAGTGAATAAGGTGCTTNTCGTCTTCCACCCTGAACCAGACTCTGAGCTACCACGCAATCACTCATCTCCTCAATGGAAGTGAATAAGGTGCTCGCATCGCTCTACCTAGGGAAGGCCCACAGCAGAGATAATGTTACGAACCGAATGTTAAGATACCTGTTCCGGAAATCGATAATACACCTAACTGGACTTATCAACGCAATTTTCCTTCTGACGTACTTCCCACAACCATGGCGTCAGGCCAT
>NQII01015572.1:2017-16249 GCA_002778355.1 Clitarchus hookeri
CTAAACACTTATAAAATCAATCTATGAAAAATAAATCCTTGCCCGTATTGCGTATGCTTTAACGTACGCACCAGCTGGCACACTAACAGTTAAGTTTCCAGTGAAGCACAAAAAGTAGTTCAATGTCTTAACGTTATTTTTAAGTGGTGGTACTCGTATGTTTACAACAAGAAAAATTAGTGAATTTATGCTTATTTTATGCACGAAAGGGTGTGAATGGGAATATTTTCAATATATTTATGCTCTGAAAATTTCACACATGCTCCTGATCAACGCACGAATAAATTGAGAGGGCCCATGGCAACGTTGATTATACCATGTGGCGGAAGAACATAAAACGAGCAGAGAAGTAGATCCTAGCAGTGCTATCAAAAGTGCTTGCATATCCGTACACAGTCTTAAGAGTCAATAAGAGTATGACTTACGATTTTGAAATGCCCTCGGCGCTTGGTCGAAGGTAGTGTGGAAGGTTCTGGTATCATAGAAACTTGGTCGAACTAAGTCAGGCAATCACAGAAATAACGTTACATCTTATAAACAAGACACTGCGGAAGAAGACACGCTGTGTAAAAACAGATAGTTGTTGTTTGTAAAATAAAGATGAAACTGAAGAGAGTTAAAGCTACCACAAGTCAACATTAACATGCGTGAAACATGTCCGTCCCCCTCTTATATTTAAACATATTTTCTACGCGTGCTTTTTAAGGGTGACTCAACAATATTTTAAGTCAACAGTTTCGTAGTTCTTATTGCTGCGGCATGAATGATTGGTCATGTCTCCCGTGAGCCGCTTAATAACAAATGTTAAACGCCTCAAGGTCCCGTCAGGCTATAAGGAAGTATTGCGATGGCGATCGAACATAGCATAAGCAAACTTCGCATGCGATGTCTTCTCACACTGTGAAGCAGTGACCATAGGGCTTTAACACAGCAATCTGTTCAGAAACAATACAGCATTGTCGTTATAGTATAACATATTATTTTTTATAATTTATATTGTAAACCGAGGTATACTTACAGCTATTTTTGTTGACTTCCGACACTTTTCAACGACCACATTTATGTTTCAATAAGCACATTTAGGAACAGGCAACAAAATATCGACTTTTCATTTCTTTCCTAAAAATAAAAGGTTTACGTAGAAGTGTTTCATGGTGTTTTAAAAAATAGGCAGAACTGGTTATAATGATGCCCATTTGACAACTATGCAGTGGGTGGTGTTGGGCGTAAGAGAGTATTGACTACAAACAACATAATCTGGTTGTGGTCACGAAACCTTGGGCAAGGCATATTTTGATATGTTTTGCTGTGACTACGCCTTTTTATTTTAACTGTTAATTGATCCCACGTCGCAGGTAAGCGTTGACATGCGGCGCTTTATGCATTCTCAGCACGCGTTATCACATTGTGTTACAAGTACTAGGGCTGTTAAGGTGATGCATTCAAGTTTATAGTCTGACAGCTTTATTGAATCAACACGTGCCGATGGCAATTAAGGCAAAATAAAACATGCTTAATACCTATGTGTTTCAAGTTTATAAGCAATCGCCCTCATGAAAGGCCCCACTTCTCTTTTGTTTATCGTGTGTGTTTAAAAATGGATAAAATATTGCTAGTTATTAAGTTTTTTAATAACACGAGTAAAGCTAGCAGAAAAATATGTAAATTTGTAAAATAAGACCTTTTAATGTCATATATTGGCAGTTCTTGTCCAACAGCCCTTCAAAGTTATGGGTCCTCCTTTTACGTGGAACCATATTTTACTGACCCGCTACGTCAGACCTCTTCTTATCCCCTTTTTCTTCTCCTCGTCTTTACTCACGCCTTTTTCAACCTGATCCAGAAAAAAAAAACTTAATTTACAACAGCTAACCAGACAAGTGAAACAATTCATAAATATCTTGTTATTATAAAATTAGGTAGTATTTCAAATTCACGTAAATAATCCACTCTTCCCACATGACCAGCCAGCAATGGAGGACTTACTCGAGTGTACGCGGGAAAACTCCTTAAAATTTAATTATCGGCCGAGGTTAATTATGGCTAAGGGGAGTTTAACGTCGCAAGTCTGTCGGGAATCGCCCGCTAACAAATCGACGTCAAAAATTACACATAATTAGTTTAATTGAATCATTTCGGTGAGTAAATATTGAACAGCGCGAAGATTTATGAAGTGGCATATTGTGAAAATGATGTACAACATGAGTTGCGCCGGGAACACAGAACTCTCTGNGCGCGAAGATTTATGAAGTGGCATATTGTGAAAATGATGTACAACATGAGTTGCGCCGGGAACACAGAACTCTCTGGCCGTGGAACATTAAACAATAATTAATAACGCAGCTTCCCTGTAATTATTAGGAATGCCCACGACAGTAGCGAGCACATTCATCTTGAGGGAAAACTGAGGCATTTCGAACATCTCGCCCGCCCCAGGATCGGATCACAGACGGGCAGCGTGCGATCTACAAATAAATTAATTGAAAACGACCTCAGCTTCGACGGGACGCAATATCGAAGAGCGGAGGTGGGGAGCGGGGAAAGTTAACGAAATACTTAATGGCCAGCCGGCAAAAAAAATAGGTTATTAAAAATACCAATTAACTGTAAGCGTGACCAATATTCTTGAACGGGAAACCGTCTGGGGAGAAGGGGAATGTACCGTGAGATGTTATCTGCAGCTCGCCGTCCCCTCGTAACAGGATTGCCCGAGCTATAAGCACTATATCACGTGACTTGGGTATACAAGGTTTGATACGCTGTCCACGGCTCANAACAGGATTGCCCGAGCTATAAGCACTATATCACGTGACTTGGGTATACAAGGTTTGATACGCTGTCCACGGCTCATGTAACCAGGTCCACTAAACGACGCACCGGGCCGAACGTCAAAGCAACCTGTCGTAGGCGGACAGCAAGAAATTTGCTTATCTCTGGTGAACGAGATTACAACTGGATGTACAGAAAGATGCTATGCTAAAGTACAGATTCAGTAAGTACAATCCATTGCCAAATTTTAAAAATATACATTAAAAAATAACACAAATCGAACAAAGATGCCTTAAGCGTATTCGTGACGTCATCAGCTTCAGAAAGAAAAAATCTTGACAGTGTTTGGAAGAAATGCTAAAAAGAACAAGACAGCTAGGCCGTCGGCGAATGCGATTATAGGACAACACGGAAAANAAAATACTAAAAAGAACAAGACAGCTAGGCCGTCGGCGAATGCGATTATAGGACAACACGGAAAAAAATTATTCGCTAATATAAATTACTGCAAAAATACATGTACCTGTACAGATACATGGCGTCGCACTGACTGTTGAATAATAATGAAAAAGTATGATATGTAAAGCATACGATTGTTAGTAGTTACCAGAAAACAAAACGTTTATCGCTACCACTGAAAAAAATATTTCGTAAATGTTTCCGAGAAATGTTTCGTACATTTACAAAACTTTCTAAAAATACAAGATAATTTGTTTAGTTATTCTTTGTAACGTTGCAAGGGTCGTATTTGTAATACACCAAGATTTTTGTTGTAGTGACCGGATATCACAAGTCCAAGTTACAAACTACTACATTCTATGACATTTATTCCAGTTAAAACGAATTTATGTTTTTACGAATGGCGTGCTTTTGAATAATAACTATGCAATTGGGGGCCATTTTTCTTTTTAACGTTATTTAGAGTATAAGATACTAAATTGCCTTTTACTATACTTTTAAAACTCAGATACGATCATGCTGTTATGTGTATTGTAACAGCCCTGTTATATGTGTTACCAAACGAACAGGCTGCAATAATTAATGTGTGAGTTTGCAATGCTTGTAATTGTCATCCTGACGCAAAGATCATAAAACAATATATTCTAGAATTATAAAACTCCATCTATGCAACTGTTCACTCTATATGTAACAAAGTCCTTCTGAAATGCATTAATTGCCTAAATTACCAACCTCAATCTTTCCACAGAGGTAAGATTATTTTATTCCTGCCCGAGTAAATAAACGATAATCAAGCGACTAAAATAACAAGGAAGCGTGACAAATGAAGGGGCCGCGTGGTATAGCATGAGCGTTATAACCTACAAGTAGCGGATGCAAATCTCGGTGGCTTAGTGTGTTTCTGTGTGAATACAATACGAAATATTTCCCTCCTATATTATTTTTTCATTACAATTGTTTCTGAGAGCGTCATATAAATTTTGTTTCCACCCCTCAATAATGTTGGCTGAAATAAAAACCCTTCATTAAAAATATTGTTTTTACTAATAATTTTAAATAAATTTTATTTTATTTTAATTTTTACAAAAAATTATTTTGTAGCGCCACATTTTTTTAACGACTTAAAAAAAAGTGTGTAAAAGTTTAAAAACTTATTTTACAGGGCGTTCAAACTGATAATGTTCTGTAGACCACGTGAGGCTTATGTGAGCAATAAATAAACAGCCTTTTCTGATAGTGACACTTTACAATTTAATTTATAATAGCAGTACGTTAACTAATAATTGCCTTTTATATTACATAGTTATTTTAAGCTGCTCTATTATGTTGCTGCAATAGGAAAATGAAGTTGTTTTGTATATTAATAGGCACATGCACACAAAGAAAAATATTGTTGTAGGAGCCATAATTGTGTAGCCGTTTCCCTCCAAGATAGGTTAAAATGGGGACAACAGTATATTTGGTTGTGTCTACCCTACGAATATTGTCAAAGGTATATGGTAACGCCAACAGAACATACTGTAAAATATCAGTACGTCACAAATCAGTGAGGTCATTACTATCTATAGAATAGAATGTTGCGATTACAAACGAGTACGGTTCTGACTACAATCCAGTATGGTATTCCGTACAACGCTGCTCTGATGCCGCTACAGAGCTGATTGTGCACCCAGCGGTTACATATGGTAGTGCTAACAATCTGTTCTGCTGCCTTTACTGAGCAGTATGATGGCCCCAGAAAACGTGTATGGTAATCCTGACTATCTGCTCTATTGCCTTTACTGAGTGGCATGGTAGCCCTAACCATCGTATTTGGTCTATTGTAATTCCCTCGTCAGTTCATAGGATGCGCTGCTATCTGTACTTATTTTTAGAATTTGAAAACTTCCTTGTGGGAGCAGTCAGCCTCGAATAAGACGGACCTCGTGTTGATAAGCGGATACCTTAGACCACTTGGCTATTATATCAGTTATGTGATTCAGGTTTTTAATGTTTTTGTTTAACATAGCTTAATTTTTCAAAGAATGTCCTGTAACGTATCTGGAGACGAATGCACATATGAGTTAGCTTATTTATTTAATTAAATAATCGTTCCTTTACATTATATATATATTTAAATTAATTACATAGCATTGGGTGTCATCTGATACAAAAATGTTTTTTCATGTAAAGTTTGCGTAAACAGGTTTTCCTTTCGCATAGATAACTTTTAGTACCATTAAAAATATGGCGTTAGTAATTCGTTTTTATGTCCTGTTTATGTAAGCTATATATGTCTTTTAAAAATAAATGGGATATTCCAGGGCCCTTGTTGCGATTATTACATTTAACGCCTAANAGGACATTACAGGGCCCTTGTTGCGATTATTACATTTAATGCCTAACATGGCGGTGTCTGTCAACACTTTAAAGGGTGCATAGTAGCCTTGCAGATTGTCAACAGCCGCCACTAAATAAATATTACTTCATAATAACAACATTTTCCTATTTATAATCTGTATTGTCAATACTACAATTAGAGGGTACCTCCAACAATCCACGACACTGTTGTAGCTACCATACTGTTCATGTAAACTTTGAAGAAAAAAAAACGAGGTGATATCTACAGAATACTCTGTTGCAGTTACCAAACAGCACTGTAGGGTTTACAATAGCTTGTTCTGTTATCGTAACAATACTGTAAGATTGTGTTCACAACTACCCGTATAGTTCCTACTACAGATAAACAATGTTCCTGCTACAGAAAAGATGGTTCCCACAGGAGAATGAATAACTTTTAAAAAATATATTTAGATTGTTCTGCTAACAATTTGGATTGTAAAATATTACACAACATTTTGTAGTTGGTACTAAAGTTGAGTTTTCGCTACCATAAAATGCCCTTACAGAACTACTCTACTAAATTCTCTCTGCTGATTTCTTTCAGTGTGAATGTGTTTACAAATACATACACGCACACGCACATAAATCCACAAAAGCAGGTGCTATTAAGAATTGAAATAAATTCTCAGTGCACTTTCTTTATAAGAAGTCATGTCATAACGGCAGGATAAAAATAATTGATAGTAGGAGATTAAAATCCCATGTTTTACGCAACAGGAATGCATACCATTTCAGTTATTTTCGCATAGAGACGATGAAGCGTTTTACGTGCGTGCCAGACTCATCATTAGCGCTCTCCTGCGTCTCTAACTCAAACATGCACAACAGACTCAGGTTGCGAGGTCATAACGAATAAAACATTGGGTTATCGTGTTGTGCCGGTCAACCTACAGTTTAAAGCATCGCTGGTGAGGTGGCCGCACAACTAACAGTTTAAAACAAATGCTTCATTAATTAAAAGCCTGGAAATAATGTTACGGCCGCTTAAAGATATTTAGTATTAAATAAACTCTTAGTTCCTCGACCTCGCCCCTGAAACTTCACTTCGCCCGCCTCGCAGCAGACTGTGTTGGTGCAAAACTCTAGGCAGAGCCGCCAGATCTGAATTGTGAATCGCGCACTCAGCGATGCAATTAGCGGAATATTTACGGCCGGCAGACACGCCAAGTAAGGCACAACACGCGCGCGTACAGTCAGCCGAGAGAAACCTTGCCATCCCATATGGCGACAATACCATCGCTTATGGAAGCTATGACGGCTTCTTTCGCTTGTGTCCGCCATACATTAGGCATTTACAACCGTCAATTAAGAGGCGAGAAATGCGTTAATTTTTATCAAAGCCAAAGTGGCGGAAGTGACGTAATATCACTTTACTATAGACTTCACAATTAATTGAGCACTTTCGAAAACCCTGATTAAGAATTCGTAAGCAAATAAGTGCTTAAATGTATATAAAGCAAGAAAAAAAAACTTTATTTGCCAAAAATTTAAACATTACACTTACAATACACAGTCATGACTTGGAAATATTTTACTTGATTCGTTGCCAACTTATCTGGGAGCCCACATGACAGTGTTTACGGTAGTATAACGTAAAATATTTCAACATAAAATACCTGAAAATAAATTGCCATGACTGTTGTTATTAAAAAAAATTTTTAAGTAACTTTGAACTTGTTTGGCTATCAAGCTTTACGATACCACTTCAGGGTCAAGCTGAAACCCAATTGAGTAAAGGTGGAGAGAGAGTGGAGATATTTGAGCTGCTAATATCGAGGTCTTGAGAGCCGACGAGGGTGAAGTGAGGCGAGTATGGAGCAACGCCGAAATGAAGGGGAGGGGGAAAGGGAGATCTCCGAGAAAACCCACATGTGAAAATTCGGGTGCGTCTTCGCCGGGAATCGAGCCCGGTTCACCTAGATAGGAGGAAAGTAGATTGACTGTCGGATAATTAAAATAAATGCCGCTGTGAGAACATTCAGACTGAACAACGGGAAATCATATACTTAGTGTCATTTAACTTGTGACTATGGAAATATATTGCAGCCAGGTGGCTACACATAGAGTTTATCAATATACATACTGCATACGGTTCAGATTTGCTTGAAGAAGCGAAGAAATAAAAAATATTTCTGTTTTGTTAAAACTGAAGGTTCCTAGAAAATGTTTATTTATTACTTTCAATTTGGTCCGTACACAAAACATCAATAAAATTAGGCAGAGTATTATATATTTAATTATTTTTGGAACACTTAAGGACATGAATTTCGTTTCACAAACTTGGTAGTGGCTTTTTTTAGATTACTAACTAAAAGCTTGTTTTGTACTAGTTTGGTATATACTATTGCAAGACTATAGTTTCGACTGTAGGAATTTTCTTTACTTACATCTGTCACAAAAAACAGCCACATGATTAGCCCTAATTCAAACACAAACATTACAATTATTACTTAATTTTTCTGTGTATAAAAACCTCGTAATACCCACAAGCAATGTCATTCACAATACTTCGTATCCAAAACTTTACGTCAACTAATTCAAATGAAATTACAGAAAAACAATAAGCTGTATTGCGCGCAATTCAGTTCCACGTTAAACAAGCCAACAAAGAAAATAATCACGCAGTTTGGAAACGCAACGCTTATATGAACAGGAATTTGCACCCGAAAGCTACTTTTCAAATTGACATGCTCAGAAATAAAATTAAGAAAAACAACAATGGCACCTGCGTGCAGTTCATCGCGTGATAGCTGGTGATTAAAAGGAGCGGGTGAATGAGGGGAGTGGAGCAGCAGGCTGGGTTTTTACAGGGAGTGTGAGAGGGGGAGGAATTGCAATTTGCATAGCGAGCAATATCTCTGGTTTCGCCGCCTCTGCCCCCTCGGTCTTACAAAGCGCCGGCTTAATAGCCTCGCGTCATGGTATGCGGAAGTCCTGTAGCTGGCTGTGGTCGTCTGAGGAATACTGCCCCATTTCGTACAGGAGGGCCGGGTTCGAGTCTGCTGGACTGTGGTGCTGGGCATTCCACAAATATCACCTCTTTTAAAAGCATCATGTCTTTTTTTTTTTGTAAGGTAGCGAAATTTACGAAATTAGAATTGATCTGATATCACCGAAAGTAACACATCAGAGAGCTGCTTACATAAAAAAAAATATATTTTATAAGATACACAACGTGTAAGCCAGACTTTCTATCTTCTTTCCTACACCTCATAAACGTTATGTACCACTGGTATTATTGAGTTACTCGGTTTCTCACGGCCAAAGAGAACGTATGGGGTAAGAATACACGCTGTCTGTACAGAATACCACGCCTGTTATTCTAATGTGTCTTTGTTATGCAGCTACCAACCCGAAGAATATCCTTCATGAGCAGCGAAATACAGATGGTGCAGAACTTTTGGTATACCTTATTTCCTTATTTAATGGTAACTTATATATTGGAAGGCCATTTCACTCTTGATTAGACTGCACACTATAACGCCCGTTGCAGGACTGTTAACATAGAGTCTCGCGAGTGCCAAGTGTGATAGGCTGTTCACGGTAAAGTGAGCACTTTTGAGACCCTAGTTACTTTTTCCTTCCAGACATTGCTTATTCTTCAACCACTCTTTTAAACAAATTTTGCCATTTAAGTAATAAACACAGTGTATATATTCCAACGCACTCGGAAGTTAACGTCTAAGGCTACAATCTCATATATTTATTGACTATTATACCAAATGAGAGGACTTTCAAAAGTGCTCACTTTACCGTGAATAGCATATAGGTGCGAAACTGACCCTAAATATATGTGAAGAGTAGTCCGTGTAACGACGTATTCACGAATTTTTCTCATCCTCCCTAATGTAAGCACCAGAAACAATAATTCGCAAGCAATCAATTGGCAAATTAAATCATCTTTCGCTGCTGGTATAACTGAGTATGCAGCGGTCATCCTCAGGGATACAAGAATTTTAACTTCATGGTAGTCACAGTATAGCGTTACGAACATATCACGAGGTCAACAGTTCGGATTCCGGGCGAGTATTGGTTGTGGCATACAATACGTGCATATCAGTGTCTCCAGTTGTGAGGTTGGGGCTACTAGCCTTGGACAGTCGACGGGGCTGCGCCCGCTCGCCGCTGACCAGTGGAGTTGCATTATTTGCACACATCCACCCTGCCCACATGAACTCACACGNGGCTGCGCCCGCTCGCCGCTGACCAGTGGAGTTGCATTATTTGCACACATCCACCCTGCCCACATGAACTCACACGTCCGCCACTATTTTGTCACTCATCGCTGCTGACAGAGTGACAAAAAAAAACAATGCACATAATTTAAAATTAAATTTTATATGCGAGTTTATTTGTTTCTTTATTTTATAAAGCCAACGACCGTGTAACTAACGACACGCTTAAAAAAAAATTTTGAAGCGAATTTAAATTCAACATGTTACTGCATGAAACTTAAGCCTGTGTCAAGCTATCCGCAAATCGTCTACGAAATATNGCGAATTTAAATTCAACATGTTACTGCATGAAACTTAAGCCTGTGTCAAGCTATCCGCAAATCGTCTACGAAATATTGCGCAAACATTTTCATTAAATATTTTCAAAAGGAATACAAAAAATTAAAGTATCGTAATATTTTATCAACAACACNTGCGCAAACATTTTCATTAAATATTTTCAAAAGGAATACAAAAAATTAAAGTATCGTAATATTTTATCAACAACACCACCAACATTTGAAAGTCTGTGCCGCTATAGTTCGCTTGTGTAAAGCTAGCAATGATTTTGAAAGATAACTGCAGTTAAAAGGTAGCCCAGGCGGTATTTTTTCAACCATGATGTTCCTGGTTTGAATCCTTGATAGACAGTTAACACGTGTGCTGTTAATGCCGGTTTAGCATGTAAACTTGTTCTTTGAAAAGCCCTCTCCGTAAAAATAATATAAGGTCCTGAATATTAGAACTAAGTACACACTGAGACCTTCTGACGTCAATATTCCTCCAGAATCTACAATAACTAGGTTTCCTCAGTTCTTCACAAATTTCATGATCGAACTGTTTATTTTTTCTAGCATACAATTTGGTTAAACTGATGTATATTTCACTTGTATTCGATGGGTCACTTGTTCGATACCAACTGGTTTCAATCGGTGTTACTTTTTCCCCGGGTAGTTTATAATCCTCGAGACAACACTACCATATCCCTGCCCAGCAGACGAAGGTCAATGATAGCTAAGTTGTCTTTGCAATACGTGGCGAAAAAAATTCTATGTGTTTCTTTGCTTACAGTACGGACGTCGTGGATTAAATGATGCTGCTGGCACTAAGCACAGCGCTGCCAACACGAGAAAAAGATTTGTTATTCATGGCAAGTCTGTAGAATGTGCTAGTCGTGATGATATTAAAGTTAAGGCATGAATCAACGGTAGCCTGAGAATATCTTCACAGCTGGTTAATCTCCTCCGTGCTACCTACTAAAAAATTCTCATCAGGAAATTTTCTAGCCGTCTTAGAAGCGACAGACTCGTGGTTAACCTTCGAGTCAGCCGTAGGTCCGTAGAAATAAAAACGTGTTATCAGCACACAGCAACCTCTTCGGGGAGAGAACGTTACAGGCTGGTGAATTCGGGTTATGACTCTTATCGTCACTGACCAGGAAGAGGTGAGATCAGATGTCTAGCCTGCTGGAAGATTATATATTTCAAGGACGTCGGCCGTGAAAAACGTGTTATTTTATATTTGCACTATTCAACTTGTGTACATTGTCCGTGACTAAATTTTCCTCAGATACATTTTTTATCGTAAGGTTTTTGCATAATAAAATGCCAAAGTCAAAATTTTCCTGTTTTTGTAATGAAACCAAACTATCTGCAGAAAATTTAACAAGGACAGCTGAAAGGTCTTGTCTTGATTCATTTTAAGGCACGTTTAGCAAAACGTTATTTTAAAAAAATCAGAGTCAGCCACAAATTAAAAATATGCAAGAATTTTATACTTTCAGCAATTTTTTGAAGTTGCAAAAATATTTCCTGGTACAATTTTAAAGATGTCTTGAAGTAGCTATTAGCATCTTCTGTCAGTGTGAATGATCTCGTTTTCTGTATGTAAGTCAGTTTTCATTATTTGCACATCCCTGGAACAGTAAAATTGTGACTTTGATATGTATTTATGGCAACATTATGTGCTCAAAATTGGTTTTTTTTTTTTGCCAGGAAAAGATAATTACAGATAATGTATACACGTTTGAACAGTATATGATTCAGATATAAAATAACACATTTTTTCGTGGCCAATGCTTTTAATTTTAGTTATAAATCCTCTGGATCTGGTTCGTAGTTACTTACGTATTTCTGAATCAACATTTGAAAAATTACCTTCTCGTTACTACATACATTTTAACTGATCTAAAGACTGAAATGCTACCAATGAAGATGGCTTTGGTGTAAAGAAAAGTCACTCTTGTCTGAACGCGATGTGTTTCAAATTGTGCTCAGTGAATTTATTTAATTCTGTATCTTCTGGTTTTATGTACAAAACGTAGGAATCGGTACATCAGGAACATAAATATGTCACTAACATTTCCCCAGTTCAACTTTATCAACACACAAATAAAATGCATGGGTTTCTGACTGAGTTTTTCAACATACGGCAGAAATATACAAAACGGGCAGAAAAGTATATCCTAAGAAGGGCCCTCAGAAGTGATCAATTAACCCTGAACATGGTAGAGCAATAGTGCATCAGACAATTACTTTTTGTTATACACTGAAGAGCCAAAAAAAACTGGTACACCTGAATATATCGTGTAGGGCCCCCGCGAGCACGCTGAAGTGCCGCAAGACGACGTAATATGGGCTCGACTAATGTCTCAAGGTATGCAGGAGGCAATTCACACCATGAACCCTGCAGAGCAGTCCACAAATCCATAGGAGAGCGAGGCGGTGGAGGTCTCTTCTGAACAGCACGCTGCAAGGCATCCCAGATATGCTCAATAATGTTCATGTCTTGTCATTTAGGTGGCCAATGGAAGTGTCTAAAGTCAGAAGAGTGTTCCTGGAGCTACTCGGTAGCAACTCTCGACGTGTGGGGTGTCGCATTGACCTGCTGGAATTGTCCACGTCCGTCGGAATGCACAATGGACATGAATGGGTGCAGGTGATCGGACAGGATGCTTACGTATCTGTCACCTGTCAGAGTCGTATATAGACGTATCAGGGGTCCTATTTCACGCCAACTGCACACACCCGATACCATGACAGAGCCTCCACCAGCTTCAACAGTCCCCTGTTGACATGTAGAGTCCATGGATTCATGAGGATGTTTCCATACCCGTACACGTTCATCCACCCGATACAATTGGAAACGAGACTCATCAGACCAGGCAACGTGTTTCCAGTCATCAACAGTCCAATGGCAATGTTGGTGGGCCCAGGTGAGGCGTAAAGCTTTGTGTCGTGCAGTTTACAACGGTACACGAGTGGACCTTCAGCTCCGAAAACACATATCAATGATGGTCCGTTGAATAGTTCGCACACTGGCACTTGTTGATGCCCTAGCATTGAAATCTGCGCCAATTTGAGAAAGGGTTGCACGTCTGTCATGTTTACTGATTCTCGTCAGTCGTCGTTTGCCCTATTCGTTCACGATCTTTTTCCGGCCGCAGCGATGTCGAAGATTTGATGTTTTACCGGATTCCCGATATTCACGGTACACTCGTGAAATGGTCATACGCGAAAATCCAAATTTTATCGCTACCTTGGAGATGCTATGTCCCATCTCTTGTGCGCCGACTATAACACCACGTTCAAACTCACTTAAATCTTGATAACCTGCCATTGTAGCAGCAGTAACCAACCTAGCAACTTTGCCAGACGCTTGTGACCGTATATAGGGGCTGCCGACCGCATCGCGTTACTCTGATTGGTTCCATACCTCTGTTATTTGCATACGCACGCCTATACCAATTTTCTTTTGGCTCTCCAGCGTATATCACTGAAAATTAAATATCCTACCTGTTTATAGTTACGAAAATTGTTTTGGTGCGATTATATGTACTACTTACAAAAAGCAATTGATTTATTTTTTCNTAGTTACGAAAATTGTTTTGGTGCGATTATATGTACTACTTACAAAAAGCAATTGATTTATTTTTTCCGAGCACGTCTGATAAAATGGAAGTTAACCTGATTCGCATTCCATTTCATCCTGTCCGAATTTAAAATTATTTTCCCTCCGTCTAGAAAAATTTGGACGTAGTTAATAAATGTGCGCATTCTTTATATTTTTCGTATTAGATTAAGTCTTCTATCAGACTGTGCAGATGTAATTAAGTCATTAAAATCATCTTTCGCTGCTGGTATAACTGAGTATGCAGCGGTCATCCTCAGGGATACAAGAATTTTAACTTCATGGTGGTCACAGTATAGCGTTACGAACATATCACGAGGTCAACAGTTCGGATTCCGGGCGAGTATTGGTTGTGGCATACAAGACGTGCATATCAGTGTCTCCAGTTGTGAGGTTGGGGCTACTAGCCTCGGACAGTCGACGAGGCTGCGCCCGCTCGCCGCTGACCAGTGGAGTTGCATTATTTGCACACATCCACCCTGCCCACATGAACTCACAC
>NQII01015574.1:0-20599 GCA_002778355.1 Clitarchus hookeri
GCATTTACCCGCTCTCGTTTCTCATTGGGTTTGCCTCTCTCATGACAACCGCTTTCCTATCCCACTCAACCTTCTGACCAACCCACAGCGACGAAGCAAGGGTAATCTTGAATGCCGTATGCACCCACTTAAACTTTTCCCCACACACGCTCCCTTTTTTTCCCGCCATATTATGGCAGTGCAATGAGTGGACTTCTGATGCGGTTTGTCTGACGCGTGTAGCCGATGCTTAATTAGATCACCCAACAACTTGATGTTTAGGCGATTCAACGGCCGCTGCAGTTTTAAATACAGACTACGTGCCTACCACCAAGACTAATCGGGTTCGATTTCTGACGGCGTCACCCGGATTTTCGCATGTCGGGATCGTGCCAGAAGAGACGCTGGTTAGCAGGTTTTCTCGGGGATCTCCCGTTTACACTGCCTTTTGATTCCGGCGTTGCTCCCTCTCACCTCGCTTTAACCTCGTCGGCTCTCAAGACCTCGATGTTACGAGCCGCCCAAACCTCTTCAAGGACTCATGCTAAAGCATAACGTACGTAATATGTTTGCCAGAAACCTCGCCGAGTCTCAGGGCGTTAACTGACAGGCGCGACTAACCGCGCGACTTGTACAAGCGACTTTTAGCGGCCATGCCGATCGCTTATTGAGGTAGTGCCATGGAGGTGGAAGAGGTAGCAGTTGTACTGTTGCAACATATCCATCGTTGAAGAAAAAAACAACCTCGACGGTATTGGATACATCATACGCTGGTAGAACGTCCTACAAGACGTGTGTTCCGTGTCCTATACAGTGATCCACGCAGCAACCATTACAAGTTTTTCAACACGGGAAAGAGTGTGGAATCCTCCGATGATTTGTTACAAACAATCTGGCACAAAATAGAAGGATAGGATACAAACTATTTAAAAATAAATCGACTGATGGCGGCCGGCTTATATACTAAGTAGATTAATATTCGTGCTGTTCATAGTGCAATGAACTTAGGGTAGTAGCATTACCGCAGGCAGACCTTAAGGGAGTGGGATTATGTCCATGTTGGGAAATGTGTAAAGTGGATTCACGTGGTAGTTGATAGCGCTGTACCAATCAAAATATGTTAATATTCACACTGCTTTTTTAATTATACAGAATTTTTTAAGCCATCTTACAATAACACCCAAAAAAACTGTATGAATCATGGCGTTCTCTTTCCTTTCGAGTTGCTTTGCTTGGTTTAAGTACAGTTATCATATCCTTGCCAACCTCACCATTATGGCGCGGTCTCTTTTTGGGGGAGGGGGCAAGGAGTTTGGAGAGGTATCGTTTCCGAATCTTTGTCAGCGTGCTCAATGTTGGAAGCAGTTGAACTGCCTTCTATTAGAGGCCTAAAGAACTGCTGCTATGCAACTCTTTCAGGCATAGTACCAAACAAAAAAAAAATTCCCTTATGTTAGTCCACTTACTTTGCACCTGCACACCTGAAACTAAACAAAATAACATTTGCTTTTAAGATTCCACGTATTTTGTAAGTGTTCACCTGTAAGTGAACAACATGGCATTTTTTTCCAGGTGTCTAGCTGAGGGATGCAGTTTCAGTGAGTTTTGTCACAGTTTCCCACTTGGGATGACTACTGTCCGAAATATAGTAAGACAGGCATGTTTTCCTATGTGAATAAAAGTAAAAGATACGTGGCTCCAGCAATACAGAGAAGAGGAATTGAAGAGAACCGCGGAACTGTCTGAAAACCGTGCACAATACTCCAGGTGTATCGGAACCGTCGATAGCAAACATATCTGGAGTCTCTACACTGTTTAACAACATCGCAAAACAAGCCTAGAGATGTCGCAAGAATAAGAAGACATCCGATGTCCTACTGAGATTTATTTGCTCTGTATTTTCTTGGGGAAGGACAGAAATTGTGGCAAAACAAATACACTCGAATAAAAAGCTGTATGTATGTAGACATCTACAATAAATGTGTACTTTAGCACTTCACACGCTTATTTTTTTCTTCCATCCCCAGATCATCTACTGAAATTTTCTCCACTACTTATTCCCACATTCTTCCCCGTAAATTTTGGTCAGTGTATTCTTTACAACTGCTGTCCCATATTGCTGGTTGGTCTTCAATTTCCAGAACTAACAGTTCCGTATCAACCACACGCTCGGACATTGCCATATCGAACTGAACCCTGCTCCGGCACGCTGCTAGGATCAGCTTCCGCGCGAGACTGGCCGCAGAACTGAGTTTTGCACGCTGTAAGGTTCAGCTTCCGCGCGAGACTGGCCGCAGAACTGAGTTTTGTCCGTTTAATTACCATCGCTCTTCCGGCCACGTGGCAGATCTGTCGCAGTGCAGCCGCGTTTTAAAAATTGGTCGCGAGCGACTTGGCAGTTGCATCGCCTCAGTGTGTGTTTCATAGTTTCAAAAAACACTAAATGGGTTGCGCGCGCCAGCGTTGCAAGTCGCGCGCGGTTAGTCGCGTTAGTTGGTTATGGGTATAAAGGTTTGATCATACTATCATACAGGAATAAACTAGCTATGGTGTTATCGCAGCTATATTGGCTCCAAAATTTTTTCGCGATTATCTATTATCTTTATTGATGTGGGCTTTTTCTTGTGTTAAAGCGACGCTTCATTTGACCATGTCATAATTTGATGTATAGGCGATTTTTCCGTGGTACTCTCTCTCCCTCTACTGTACGTTAACGGTACACACATCAGGAAAAATGGGAGATCTGGCATTTGGCCGAAAAGTCAGTTTGCCAGAATGTCATAATATAGCCGATCATCGGTTTGGCCGAAAATATTTTTCTGTTAAATCACAGACAGGCATTTGGCAGGACGTGCATTTATCGTGCCGTTTGGCGAAACGTACGACTGGTTGGATAGGCATTTGGCTGAACAGGCGTTTGGAGGAAAACTCTGCCAAACTATTTTTCAGCCAAATGACGGTTTTAATGTTAAAAAACATCGTTGTGTTGCCAAAGAAACTGATTGTACTACGACGACAAGCGAGAAATCCGTAAGGCACCCATTACACAAGGAGAGTGACGTCAGCTTGAGAGCTTTATTTTACCGGCTGAAAAATTAACCACCAAACACGCAGAGAAAGTAAAGAACAAACACAGACAATCCTGGACGAACCACAATTTTAGACACTGATGACGGTTGCTTATTTTATGTGATTTCTTTATATGGTATTGTTCACTTACGGTTTCCTCATTCACTGAAATCAATTAATTTATTGTCAATGCAGTGTTTCAGTAGTAGAGTGTAACGTAAAATTTCACGAGTGCAAAGGAAAGCCACTTTTGTTAGCAGCGAACTATAAAAGTTACTATTTTAATATAAAGATATGAAAAATGGAATCATGTTAGATGCATGGATACAATAAGAATATAACGAAGCGAAGAGTTACAATTAAAAAACGGGAATTGCATTTAATGGCATATGTCAGAGATCGGCCAAGAACTTTGTTTTTCTCCCTGCGTTCTCTCCGAGACATGAACCATAGATAAAGCAAGGATGAAAAATACTGGAGGCTCTAGAAAAGTGGTGATGGAAAAGAAGCAATGGAAGAGGATAGTATGGTGACGATCGAAGCTTGAAGCGAACGAATAATTAAACGTAGTTATAATTAAACATTTTAGTATTTTATGTTTTAACCCCTGGATTTATGAAACAGTGGAAAATTAATGACAGCTACTAACATAAGTCAAATAAAACAGTGAATCTGATCGATTATTATAATTGACTGTTAATGACTGATTGACTGAAGAAATTTGGGCGGCTTTTAACAGTGATGTCTTGAGAGCCGGTGGTGATTAATGACAGAATGAATTACTATTTTGGTCATGTGACCCTACACATCTTGGCTGCATCGCAAATGAAATCGAGAATGTTACATGAACACATAGACCAAATAATATAAAGCGATATTCAAATAAGACATAGTTGTTAGAGTATAAGTATTTTTAATTGATAAGAAGAGAAATAATGAAAGAACACTAGAACCAGTATTAGAAAAAACGAACACCGAGGACGCAGCACACAAATATATGCAAAAACTATGGATGACACAACAAAAACAGCAGAGACGGGCATAAAATAACAACACACGTGTGCACGGAAATCCATCTGCAAGGTGATGACATCACAGACACAGCAAGTCTTTATGGGAAAATAGGAGACTTTTCTGGATTTATGTTTTAACAAATTTAAATTTTATTTAGTTGTTGTATTATTGGTTTCTTGGACACACAGAAAAGTTTTTTAATACAATGGCGTATATTCAAGATGACGTTTCATTCGGTCAAACAACATGTTCTGAAACTTTAAACATAAACATTATTCTCGACGCTAGCAGACGGCATGATCCTGAAATTACAATCCGGCAGTCAATATAAAAATTAGTATCTACAAATGCAAATAAATCTCATGCTTTTTAATGCAATTGTATGTGTGTTGTATTGCCATCCCAATTTACACCACAAATTTTAAATTGTAAAACAAACGTAAATTACGTGACACAGAATACTTTTGCTTGAATTTAATATTGCATTGCAAACACTCGTTAAAATTGTAAAATTTTCTTAAATGACAAATTCCTATCTCTCAATTATGTTATTACGCGGATTTTTTCCTAACACACACTTATCTGAGAAAACGGATCGGAATATTGGAAATATATAAATGTTTATTCCAAGATAACAATACAATAATGCATGTTTAATTTAGTTTGATTATTTGTTCAAAAATGTATTATGTATGTTGTGTATTTTTAACGGGGCTTCGGAGTAACAAAATTAAATATAAAATACTTCATCCATAAATTTTTTAATTTTTTTAAAGGTTAAAATTAAAATAAGAGTCAGTCGCGTAAAAAAAATACAGGAAATATCTTTCACAACATTTCAGGACATGAAAAATTGTTCTGAGCGGTAGCCGAAAACAATACAATATTTAGGCTTTAAAAATTTGCAAGAAAAGTATTCATTTAAAATTCCCTCAACTCTTTTAATGGGTATTAAAAATCAGTTTTTGTTATTTTCTTACTTTCTTAAATTATTTCGATTTCCTATCAAAACAAAAAAACCAAATAGTGTGATAAAGATGTAGAAAATAAGTAAAGACGCTTAAATGTCCTTAAATAGCAGCGTTTGCGTGGGGTCAAAGGACTTGAGAAAGTAAATTTTCTACCTCCAAGCCCTCATTCCAGCTGGCACTAAAAATTATTGCGCTCTGAAAACGGGGATGATTTTTTTTCTCGTCGACTATCTTTCTGGTTGAATGGCTGAGCTCTTCTTTATTAGCGCCGCAACTCGTTCATAGTTTGATGCCTCTTCATCTTTCGCGCCATTTGCTTCTTCCAACACCAAGTGGCTGTTTAAATGATGGCCCGGTGAAGTTTTTCCTACTCCCTTTGTGCGCTTGTGTCCGCCACCAGACATCGGTCAGAAAACAAAGCGTTAACTTTTGATGCGTTATTTAAAGCGTTTTGGTGTGTTATTTTGTATGGGCGGGGATATGTGCCTCACAAGAGTATTAAACTGCATGGTGTTCACGGTACAATAAATTTCCCGTTATATGATTACGAAAACTGGTCGGTGTTATACAAATCACTAAAATATTTCATTTTCAAACCCGTGATATTTTTTTAAATTTTGAAACAGAAACAACGAAACTATTTTATTAAATTTTAAGGTTAATGACGCAATAGTGAATACTGCGTTAATAGTTTACACTTTAAGAGGTAAAATACTTAAATTAATGTTCAGAGGCATTACAACTTCTTCAAATCACAGGATTAGTTGCTGTTGCTATCTAGCGGAGCCTCTGTGAACTATAACTTCGTAAGGCGTCATGGCATGTCACTGAAAATAAAATACAAAATGGCGTGGCAATCTGAGTTGTGAAAGAAGCTAATCTCTTACTGATCTTGTCAAGGAATAGCAAAGTTCAACTAATTTGGAAAACTTGTTCTCAAAGGCCACTGTTGTAAAATAATATGTATATTTCATATTTGTATGTGTTTAAGGCTTAATTTGTGAACGTAAAACAGTTTATGTTAGGTGTTCACCATTCACACTCATTAGTGGCAATTTTTGAATAGTGGACACCAGGTGTCCACTACTGGCTTTTCAGGTTATTGCTATATTTATTCGCAGGTAAGTAGGCCTTCTCTTGTAAATCATACCGATACTTTTCCCATGTGTAAAATATGTAAATACTGACTGTCCACTATTTGCAATTCCTTAATTTTTTTTGTCATTCAGTTTTATTCATCTCACCCTTTTTAATTTTCACATTATTTTAATCACCTAATTATTATGTTGCGCCCTTATCGTTTCCTATGCCATATCATAAGGCAACATGGCGGAATTATGAAGATGTGCAGATGGGAAGAGCGGCAAATGATGCCTCCTTGGGTCTCCACTCTGGTTACCGCTGCAAAGAAGTACGGAGTCCCTTGTACAATTTTACCGAGTTATGTTGAGGGAGGTGGCGATAGATTAACAAATATGGGGCGTTCAGCATTGCTCTCCACGGAAAAGTAAGATACTCTGGTGATGTTTTTTTTTAAATGCACCCTACTGTTGTAAATAGAAAGGCACCAAATTTGACTTTTTATAGAGTATAATTAACCCCACAGAAATAACAAAATTTGTTTAAAGGAGTGTTTGAACAATTACACCAGGCGGGTATGGGCAGAATAGTACAAGAACCGGACCGTGTGTTCAATTTCGATGAAACCGCATTTTTCTATAACCCTAAGGGGGACAAGATGCTTGCAGTTAAATGCTCTAAATATTTTTAGGTGCAAAAACATTCTAATGAGAAATAAAGTGTTACTGCACTCATTAATACGAGTGCTCATGGGCGATAAGGACCACCTCTAGTTGTTTTAAATTACAAGAGCTTACCCTAGAAACTAGAAAACACTGTCCCAGGAAGTTGGGGCGTGGGAACGTCCAGAAGTGGTTGGATGACCCCGGCTGTTTTATATGAGTATCTCACTTAACATTTTCGATTCATGGTTGACTGAGAGTGGAATTCCGCTGCCAGTAATTCAGTTTATTGACACGTCACATTTAACTCTACATACGAGCCGTTTATTCTACGACAATGGCAGTGATTCGATTTCCCTTGACCTAAATGCCCCTCGTCTATTACAGTTTATGGATGTTACTATGTTCCACTCCTTGGAACACACCATCATGAGTGGTGCCATCTTATAAAGAAGAAATTTTTTTTTCCCATTGTTAAAAAATATTTTTGATTAAAATATTTCACCCACTGTCACTCAGAATGGATTTAAAAAATGTGCTTAGGTCCTCTGGGATCATTTGGCACCTTTTTGCGACCAATAAAAAACACGTCACTTTGCTTGCCACAGTTGAACACTTTGAATAGGAGCTTAAAAGGCATGCTTTCAATATTTTGGAGCAATATATTGGAAGCGAACAACATTGTTTATAAGCTTGTTTGTGGAAAATGTTTAACAATTAAATGAACCCTTCAAGATTTTTCACCTATTTTAGGGGGATAACTCATATGTTATTATTCTTTATGGCACTATATCACTGTAACTCAGTGCATACAGCACTGTAGTGTTTATAAATGTCTTTTTGAGACCATTAAATATTTACATCGCATTTTTTCACTGTCTTCAGTTCATCAAAAACATAGAAAACTTTGTTTTAAAAATCACAGTAATGTTCTAAAAGTAATTATTATTGGCAATCTCAACTGATATTGCGACGTAAATATGACAAAGTTGGCAGTGTTTACAAATACTGTACAAATGTTAAGTGTTCAATTATTACAATGGCGTAAAAGTATTTATCTGTATAACATCTACATATTTATTTCTACAATATCAACAATATTTTGATATAATTTTCTGTTTAAAAATAAAAGATACGTTAGCCATTATTCTACCAGTGAACAAACGTTTAGTACCAGGATTCGGGTCAACATCTCGAATTGTAAGCACGGCAATACAATTTAGCCATGCCACTGATAAATTAATGAATCACTCTCATTGAGGAGATAAAACTAAACTGTTATTTGCGTTTGTTAAATCAACAACACGATTAATGCACATAGTTTTGTATATAATCAGCGCATATAGGATGTAAATAAGATTGACGCTACTACCACCTGAGTTATACAGTATGGTGACTAGTAGGGTACTGAGTTCCGGTTCTTTAGTGCAGACTAAGGGCACCTGTAGTTGTTGCGTAAGGGGTAAACAAATACTCTTATTCTCAGTTAGTTAACACACAAGTCTTTAACTTGACTGAAAATAACATGGGTATTTACATAGACACGAGACTGACCCCTCCCCCCTGCACCAGCCAACCACACGTCGTAGGCCCGAAGGGCGGGGTGGTGGAATGCTATGCGTCGGGGGAAGGTTGCTTGAATGGAGACGTTTTTACTTAACTGTGAATGCGGCTTCTGGTGAGTTGTCTTCGTTGGTTGGTGGCTAAGTCAGGTCGGCGTCCCTTCTCGAAAGTCCGGGGTTGGTTTCTTGGGACTTGTGGTGTCTCTGCGATCTTGACTGGGAGTTCCCGTCGGAGACCTTAGCGCGTCTCCTCTCCTGCGTCGACGTCCGCCACGATCCAGCTCGCGCTTCCGACTCCTCCGCCTCGCGTTGAGGCCGCCGAACAACTAACTTCCGTCTTGGCTGCACTCCTGATTTAACTCGTTCGTCGCTATATCGAAGCTACCTTTGTCAGCAATTTCTCGGGAGACAATTGGGGAGTACCCCTGTGTAACTCGGGTTTTTTTGTGCCCGATTTTGCGTCTTGTCAATGGATTGTGTTCTCCAACCAGGGTGAGGAAGTGTTAGTGTGGTGTCACGGGGATTCCTACAGTACTAATTTCTGAGCTGTAGTCTGCACAATTCTGGTCGGGGGCACCCCCTGCTTCCTTCGTCGTAAACCGCCTT
The DNA here is from genome assembly GCA_002778355.1 of Clitarchus hookeri. Taxonomy (NCBI): domain Eukaryota; kingdom Metazoa; phylum Arthropoda; class Insecta; order Phasmatodea; family Phasmatidae; genus Clitarchus; species Clitarchus hookeri. The sequence continues at coordinate 8,944 of NQII01015574.1, forward strand.
GTCTGCCATTTATCTTGCGTGGCTGAAGGTTCTCCCCCGAGCCATTGGCCTCGGGACATTTCCTGTGTCATTCGAGCCTCGGTTCATCCCCGGGGGTGATTACCCGGGTTGAAAGTTTCGTGGGCAGCTGCCTGCCCTTGATATGTATTAATAAGATGGCAGGGTGTGGTAATGGCGCTATGCCTATTCTAGTATACGACATACGTCAAGATAATGTTGTATAACACCTTAAACTCGTATAACTAACGGTTTGAAAGAGGTTTCATGTAGTAAAACTCTCAGTTTAGTGGTTTTGAAAACACTTAAATAAGTTGTTTCATTGACGTTTTGTAAATATATAAGTTATTGCAAAATTTCTTTAATAAATATAATTTATCCATATTTCGCAATATTTTACGGCTCGCAAACGTTTCTGTGCGCTACCTGCCGGTACTGGAATATTTGTGAAATTAAAGATGATTCTCAAAAGAATACACTTAAATCTTTGCAATATATTTTTGTGGTATTTCTAGGCCTTGGAACAGGGTTTTGCTGCATATTATCATTAAAAAGAAGCACATTTTAGTTTAACACCAGTTTCTGCAAATTTTTATCATCAGTGAACACTATACAACAGCATAAATAACAGAGTTTATTCAAAGATAAATTACTAAGTCACAATTCAATACGAAATTTTAAGGATAAGTAAACCATCCACATGCAAAAAAAAAGTTTTGAACATTTAAAGTAGGCTATACGTCTTACAACTACTGTAAAAAACTAAGCTTAAACCAATTAAATTTAAAATTTCACAGCATCTTAATGTTGCCCGTACATCGAGTTTCATTTTGTTTGTACAAAAGAAATTAAAAATCATAGCACATCAGTCTTCGTGTAACCAGTACATCAAGTATCATCTCAGCTGTCTGCAAACATTTAGAATAAATCTATTAAATCTCTTACTATGTCAACCACATTTGTTGCAATTCAATATACTATTTTTGTCTGTCTTTCAACATTTCAGTGAGCTGATCTTCATTATGCACCTGGAAAAAGCATACTGATATAAATGCATAAGACAGACAAAACAAAATTGGACATCAATAAAGCTGCAAAAATCATAAACAGCTGAGAAGCTAAGCTGCGAACTGTCATGACAGCATCAGTCATGCACGAGTATGATGAAATAGGCAAAAATTTGGCAAAGCTGAAAGCACATAATGTAAGTTAACTTTGGCCAAATGACACACTCTGTCTAATACACTATATTCCCAATACAGTTCCTAACAACTCTATATTAGCAGCCACTTCCGATACAAGAACCAACACAAGCAGTTCATAAAGGTTGTACCAAAAGCATTCCATATATTTTTTAATACGTTAATTCTAAATTAATGGTTTGAACGTAAAATCTCAACCACATTCCATAATTGAATCATTGTATATGAAAATTAGGAACCACTGAAATATTTATTTCCACAAGGTTACATTATTATTAACTCACTTTCATAATAAACTAACCAGGGCTCCTTAATAAAAAATTACAAAAATTATACATAAAATTAAAAAAAAACTTTTTTTGACATGATTTGGTTACAAGAGATGGGGTCAGTCAAAATCAATCATGTAAGAAAAAATGTTTTCTCAGAATAAATATTAAGCAGGAACAGNAGATGGGGTCAGTCAAAATCAATCATGTAAGAAAAAATGTTTTCTCAGAATAAATATTAAGCAGGAACAGAAAGGTAAAATTTTCTCCGTTTCTTCTACTTAAACCATTGCCAAAGAGTTAAAAAATAATCAACAATTTCGTCCGAAAATGAACTCTGAAGCAAAGTTCAATGCAGAATAAAATTCAGAAATAAAAGAAAATTTACTGTGCAAGATTTCTTCATGGTAAAAAAGGATTTTATTCAGCAAGAGAACGGCAGCACGCCCATTTCCTTCCCTTCCTCTAGGCTTCATACGCATTGTTTTCAATACTTTGGCAAGCTCTACCTGTCCTATTTACTTATCTCTGTGAATATTGTGTGCAGATACAAATATGCTGGTTTCTTTGTGTGGCCAGGAAAGTGCCAGTTTATTATTTTTATATTAAAAGAAGGAACTATTCCAATATCCTAACCAATACCTCTAGACTGATATCACGGGACTCAGCAGAATGCTGAATATCAGCTGATGCCCAATACCTGGTGTTGGTAGCAGAACATGCCTAGTTTAAACATAAAACCTAAATAATTGCCAAAANTCAGCTGATGCCCAATACCTGGTGTTGGTAGCAGAACATGCCTAGTTTAAACATAAAACCTAAATAATTGCCAAAAAATTACGTTGTTAATGATGAGTACTAATAGCGGATTATTGCTAGTCAAATTTTAAAAATCTAAGTAAGCNGCCAAAAAATTACGTTGTTAATGATGAGTACTAATAGCGGATTATTGCTAGTCAAATTTTAAAAATCTAAGTAAGTAATCTAATTACCTCACCGGTTTAAAATCGTACATCAAAATGTCAAGGGACGGGACGATTCCAAAAATTTCTATTCCGATACCCGATTATCGATTTCTTGAGAAATGCTTTGTTTTTAAAAAGCTAGTTATCATAAAATGAATAATTAAAATCTGCTTCTGAATAATTTACATTACATGATGTAATTTGTAAAACTCTTATCATTCACACAGTTTCCAATATTGATACGTACGTTAATGAATCACAAGTTGGTACATAAAACTTTACATGAAGAGTATTAAGATGTACACTTTTCAAGTGACAAGGAGGCATAATTTCATAAAATAAATAAAAACATGTGATTACAACATCTACTACTTATGAACTTTATTCAATGGAAACTGGTATTCTGCTCAAATTAGAGGTCAAATATTAAAAAGAAAAGCCCTGATGTTAAAATGGAGTCTACTGTACGGCTTCCTCGACACAAAAATGTTAGTTTGCAACAACTGGGACATCAGGACCACTTATTAAAACGAATAATCATGCTTAATTTTCATATACATTCCTTTAACAAACTCGAACTTAAAAAACAACATTTCGTACTTGGTTAGGAAATCTATTTATCACCAGTTTTTCCTCGCTTCAAAAGCATAGTTCTGGGGACTAAGTAGATAGGGTAGGTACTTGTCAAATAGTTTTTTTTTGTGTTTAAATCCTGTCTAAGGGGGCAAGAGGTTTTTTTTATAGACACAAAACATGAAACTGCTCAATATGAGTAGCACTTAAGTTAAATGGAACCCCATTTTTACTATCCACGACTTAAGACTTTATTATGATTTACATCTAGCGTATTTCATTTGATCCCATGTAATACGTCTACAGAAAAAATTCCTTTTATAATGCACTGTATTTTGCAAAATTTTACCCACATATTTCATAACATAGCATAAGCAGAGTGCTTAAACACTGTATAATGGTTTAAATATACCTTTCATAACACTTAACTGAACATTCATAAAAATTAAATTAACAGTTCACAAAACTGAAAAAAAAACCGGAAATTTGTCACAATACGGAAATATCTAAGACAATTTTTTACACGTGAATTTTGTTGGTACCTCTCGTCCGACCAATTTTAATCATATATACCTACGGTTCTTGTAAATAATTAGTTACATTACTAAAATAATTTACGATGGTTTAAAAGCAATTCTTGCAGAGGATCTAAATGTGGATATTAGTGTAGTGTACCTTTTTAATGAAAGTATACGTACAGATTTAGTAGAATCTAAGTAATTTATAATCTGAGAATGAGTGTTTATGAGTGTCACATCTTGCTATTTCCATTATTACGTAAGATTATAAAACTGTTACACTCAACAACTTACCAGCGAACTGCAAATTGGTTAGTTTGAAAACACTGAAACAATCATGTTTTCTTAACTTGATAAATTTTATAATTATTTTGCAAAACTGTAAATACTACTTATACACTGTATTAAATAGTTGACAACTGTATGCATCATTTAACACTGAAAAAGTAATAGATCTTTACCATTTGTTATTGCAGCTAGAAAGAAACAAGTTTTACAAAACTTAAACTGTAAAGAAAATGTCCTTCAGAAAACCTTTTAAATTTGTAACAGTCATGCATGTTGTACAAGTGTTGATTGCAAAGTCAAATCCGGTAGCAACAATCATAAAGTGTAATATTTTGTTGTTATTAATTTCAGGTAATGATGTTTTTAATTTAACTGTACTAAAATGATATTTTTTCAGACATAGTATAGGTTTTTAGACATTATTTTTTTTGGAAATGATTAAATTACTTATGTTTTAGAAGTTAAATATAACTTATTTGCAGTATAATTCCAAGATTGTATCATGTTCCAAAACAAGTGAAAAAAAAATCATCCATAGTAAAACACATAAAATCAATTACACGTTACACAATTACTCTTCAATTACACGTTACACAACTATATAGAAAATATAAGAATGTATACATTTTCAATGCCACCTTTCTTCTGAAAGAATTTTGGTAAAACCAAATTCTGAATCATTGAAAAGTCTATCTTCGTTCCTGCGGAAACAGAATTTGCAAAACGTTTATCCAAACTTGGATATAGCAGTTAGCATGGCTCTATGTACACCAGCGACAAATTGTTCAGGTGAGAGAAGCTTTTCTTGCTTAAAACGGGAGAAACATTATCTAAGATCTACCTTTAGCTAAGAAAAGTTAAACGCCTTAGCTATTTTGTGCATAAAGTCAGAACTAATAAACAAGATTTCATATGACGATATAATTGATGATTTTGCCAATAGAAAATCGCGCAAAAAGGTATTGTAAATCTTCCATAACTTAATGAATTGAATTTCATCGACATCATCAGTCATATTGTTACCAGATAATTGAATATACTGTTTTTAAACTGTAAGTAAGCGGAATAAAATTATTTAATTACGTTTACCGAATGTACATTATTATGTAAGTAGTATTGAGGCATACCTTACCCCGCCTTATTAGTAGTACACGATTGAGCTTTCATTAGCTCGGAAATATACCCAAAAACTATTTATTTTGCAATCTTAACTAAATCGCTGGGTTCTAAAAATTATCTAGAAACTGACGCATCGATCCCTAGTTCACAACCATACTAATTACGGGAAGATGGTGGTGTAATTACGACGATAATGCANGGACGATAATGCACAAATGATAAAGTTACAATTTCATTGAAAAAAAATTGTAATTAATATGATTGTGAACTAGGGTATCCAATTGTAGAGGTCGGTAGGGGCGGCAAAATTTGAATAGTCTTTTGGCGGCAAATGTGTAAATCCGCCACTGCTCGTAGCAGTGGATAGTATTTAGATTATAATAGTCTGAAGGTAATAATAAACAATGTCATAGGCAGGTCACGTTATGTTAGGTGCCTGTAGTAGTAGCAAACATTTGGTTTTTTAAAAAATAATCTCGCAGGAGTGAATGGTCTCGTATAATACTTTGAATGGTGTAAGTGACAGCGTTGGTACATAACAATAATGTAGGATTCTCCACTGGTAACAAGTAATTGCCATTTTAATTTAATAATCGGATATCAGAGGATATTATAATACAATATTTTGAAAAATGTGGTTAACGGTGTTGTAACAGTTACGAGCCTTTGCTGTTGTGGTATCTAGTAGTATATTTGAGCAGATGGGTTCAAGTCTGTTGCCTAATAGCAGGTGCAGTATCATGACGTACAATTGAACTCATCTGCTCTGCGATTCTTGGCACTGCCAGCGTGGTACACTAAATGGTAGTGTCCTCTTTTGACGAAAAATAGGTCGTCGTACCTACAGTACAATTGTGTAGGTATTTCATATTGAGAGTATCACGAACTTGCAGTTAATAATCACTATAGATTTATGTTGTTTTCAGAAGTTCGTTTGACTGGTGTTTGTTAGAAATGCATCGCCTTGCGTAATGTGTTACCTACGTCAATGCTGGCAGCAACGTACCAAAAGTATCTATCGGTGGAGAAGGCGTGTTAAGGTTGGTAACCGTGCCTGCTTACAACTTTTCTAGAAAAAAAACAATGTGTTTAAATGTGATGTAAACAAACACACGAAAATTTCTTGCAAGTATATAAAAAATATCTTTACAAAAATTCACATTATTCAGTTACAGAACTTTCAAGTGCCACTAATATGATCAGAAAAAATTTTTCAAGTAAGAGTAATTATAGAACACTGCATAATACTGAGTCTGTAGGTACGGTAGCTACTTGCTAAAGAGTTTTTTCGGTTTTAATCCAATCTAGGCGGGTAAGAGGTTTTTAATAAACACAAAACATGAAACTGCTCTATATGAGTAGCACTTCAGTTAACTGGAATCCCATTTTTAAAATCCACGACTCTGGACTTTATTATTCTACTACTACATAAAAGAGTAGCATACGGGGATTTTAATTTAAAAATTACGTAGAAATTAAATTATTACGGTATTTGTGTGGACAAAGATCTGTTTCGGTAGATCAATTGAACAATCAGTATAGTTGGAAACCTGATCTAGGTCGTGCATGTTTGCCATGTGAATGTTGGGCAGATTCGACGTGTTTGCACATACGCTGATGTTAAGCGTAAATAAAAACATGAAGAAAAACCACTAAAAACATTTCAAACTTCCTAAACATTAAGTGACTACTGATTTCCTAAGTTTGCTTAAGCTTGGGCATTGTAAATTTTATATATATATATATATATATATAACTTTTGGATGTATTTGCAACCGAAATCTACCGATTTTCTCAGCAAAGTCTACTGATTTCTTTTTTGACTGTGTTGGCATCACCGACCTACACCTACTTCATTAAAGTGTTCTCTTATAAGCTGCATAATTCAACATATTACAGCCCCCGATAACTTAAACTTTTGCAATTTAGTAGCAGATTTCATATTTGTTAACACTTTGGCGTGTAAAATAATATATTAAATATTATTTAACTGATTTATTCTTGGCGTTGTTTATTTTAAAACTGCTATTCAACCACCTGTCATGTGTGCTAGACTGTACTCTGAAATGCAACTGTAACCCAAAAAAAATCTTCGACACTTTGAACCAAGAAAATCCACTTAGGTTGAATTTGCTACTCCCGACATTATAATTACATTAACCTAACACCATTTTATTTAATATATCTACAAAGCTGTCTAGAATTTCGTACCCATCTCCTGAAAATGAGCCACTCACCAAAGTTTAGGTTGTGTTGTTCACTGTATTTATTATAGCTACTGGTTTTCGCTGTCATTATAGTATCATAAATGCTGACACCACAAAAAATTTATATTAATTTACCCTTTTCAATATTATTTTATAAGGCATTATCAGAAGCCTATTTCAAAACACTAATTCATTACATTTAACAAAAACTATTGTAAAATATCATTAGGGAAAATATAAAAACCTCTTATGAAATTTTTTTCCTTTTTTGGGTTATTCGCAAATAAAACTAAACACAAAAATTTTGAATCCGATGTAAAACACAAATTAGATAAATTTTTAGTTATTACGGCTTCTATTTATTTCAAGATTGTTGGACGTTACAAAAATGTTTCTGAGGAATTGGTTTCAAATTCTTAATGGAACGNCAAGATTGTTGGACGTTACAAAAATGTTTCTGAGGAATTGGTTTCAAATTCTTAATGGAACGCCTTTGTTTTTATACCTGAACTCTTAAAACAACTCCATTTCGACTTAAGTTATTAAAAAAAATATTTGGCAGTACTTTTATGAATAACATGCAATTAAGACCACTTTCTCTGACATTTTCCAGTGTGGTGTCCCAAACTGTCAACAATAACTACACTCTTAATTCGAATCATTGGAAAACCACTGATCGGCAGTGAAATTCAACTACACGAATCAGTGAAAATAACTCCACTTAGAATCAGTGGAAAACCATTGATTGTTCCAGTGAAAAAAATTTACTGATATAATAAGTGATGCAAAAAATATCATTGATTGAATATGCGAAGGACGACTGCATGGGCGAATTGCATTCTTTTTTCTATTGAATTTTGCCAAATAATTAGGAGAAATAAAAATATTTACGATAGTTAACTATTTATTTTGGGCAATTTTACGTAATTTATAAAAGTAAAAAACTTCCCACAGGTGGCCGGGATTGTAATCGCACACCGTTTCAAATTTACTTTCAATCCGTTACCTCACCAACTTTTTTTGGTTGACTTTATTTATCTTTATTGACAGATATTTTTTCCTTTGGACAGAGCGTGTGCGACGTTGTAACAGTGTGTGTTGTTTGAAGTTTGAAGAGCTCAGGTTAGACCGACTTGATGACAAGTTCACAGTACACATGTGCGTGACATGTCTACTGGAAATCTGCGGCGTAGGAACCGGGACATGAACTCCCGACCCTCCGGCTACAAGTCGGTCAGTCTGCCCCTTAGCTATTGGCATGGAGCATCTGAGCTACCAAGTCAGGTCGAAAACCAAGAGCAAAATATATCTCTTATGATTCGCATCGAAAGCGTGTAGTTTTAAATTGTATGCGCTTACTTTTCGTTTTGGTTTGATTGTTACCGTTAGTATTGTTCACTCTTTTCACCACATTATACGCAGTTTAAACCTTTAAACACAACGCTGTTGATGATTACTTTATATCATCGAAATGAAAGACGTAAAAACGGAATGAAAGATTAAATGTTCATGTTACCTCATAAAATTGTATTTTGAATTACGAAACACAGTTAAGAAGGTATTTTTTATCGGTTTTATTAGTTTATGCGTTGTTATTTTAATTGATACATATTGTTTAACGGCCACTTTTAAACGTTGTTCGACGACCATTTTTACTAATCGATTAGTCAAAAAACAAATCACTGAAACAATAACAGATATCTGAATCAATCAGTGAAAGAAAGCTTGCATTTCTAACTGATTCATTAGTTAAATTCACTGATGTGATTGTTGAATCAGTCAGATACTCTTTACTGACTGAAACAGTGAACTTATCACTGGTTTTAATTAGGAGTGTAAATATTCCTAGAGAAAAAATACAGCTATTTTTTTTCCAGTTAAAACAACCTAAACGCAGACACGTCAAAGTAACCGCACCTAACGATATTTCGTTATTATATCAGAGCACCAATGTTAAACCCAAATTTTAGGTGTATCTGACAAATTTTCATAGGTGTATCCGATTCGTTATTTGGGCCGGAAATGTTTTTATATAATAACATTAACATATAAAAACTTTCACGCTTTCTCCATTCTGTGTTTACGAACACATTCACATTTATTTTTGGTACAAGCCATATGCGATTTTATTGATGTTGGTGCTAGTCTAGTGATGTGATTGGTGACGGCAGTTCAAATAACTAACGGTTATGAGTGGACTCATCCAAAAATGCCATAAACGAGAAATATACACGTTCTTTCTTACGGCGAAGAAAAAGTAACACCAATAAATAAGGCGCGCATTCGGTGAAACGATGTTATAAAATTACTTTTGTTTCACCGATGTGCTTTTTCTTCCTTCCCTTCGGATTAGTCGCTTCAGCGAAGTGACACGAAAACAAACGTGAATGAAATAAAAAAAAAAGGAAAAGGGTGAGGGGAGTGATGCGATATATGGGATTATCCGTCGAGGCGCATAGTATCGAAGATTGCGGACCTTCGGGAAGAAGGGTTGAAAAAAAAAAGTTTATAGCGAGAAGAGAACAGAACTTGTGGAGGCTTGCAGGCCGTGTTGGCTCGAGAGTGGGGTGATGCTGGGGGGAGAGTGGAATCTGTGGCCAGAAATAAGGGATGCTACATGGGGCGAGGGAGGCAGAGAACTTGAAGGAAGGTTAGTAAGGGAGATACAAGCGGGATAAAGGGAGGAGTACGTATATTCCGCTAGCCGGAGAAAAATCGTCGGCGCGGAGTAGATTAAATGTTGCGGAGGCGCGGAACTTTTAAGGCAAAAGCGTTCCCGGAAAAGTTCCGCGGGAGAGAAAAGCGAGACGCTCGCTCGCCGACAAAACTTCGAAACATCGCCACGCCGAGGTTTTGCGGCAGCCGAGGGGTTGTAAGGGGTCGTGGGGGAGGATGGGGTGAAGCAAACTGCAAGTCTACTTCTTATAAATATTTTATATTAAAAATCTGAATATTGTGTAACGAAAGTTTCCGCCAGCCATTCACCTCCCCCTTCCCCCCAACCCCTCTTGAAGCCTTCTGAACTACGGTTCAACGAGCCACCCTCTCTCGACCCCGAACTCGTGCCGAGCAAAGTGTAGCTAATGTAACAGTAAAGCAACAAAGAAAATTGCGCCACCCTTTATATTCCAGAGCGAACTGTGGCGAGAAAAAAAAACTTGCCTTGAGAAATAGTACAGGTTAACTGCCGAGGATACACAATGAAATGCGAATATCATTGAAACTTGAGGATCCTGCAGGAAGGAACAAAAAGTGTAAGAACAGGATAACACGTTTCATTTGAATTTTATCGAACTGGTTTTTTACATTGAAGGCATGTATATCGCAATGTAATTAATATCACATTATTTTAGAAACAAATAAAAGTAACATTTTGGAGTGTAACCTCTTTTAAAGTTTTAAATTTTTTTCCTAGTACTTCCAGGCGAGGATTATTACGACATAACCACAGTCAGTCCTACCAAAGAGGTCGTATTTGTTTAGAGTTTGCAGAAATAGTAAATGCAAACTGAGATCTTCGCATATGGTAAACGAGGCGGACGTTGCCGTTGGTAGGTGGGTTTTTTTAATGCTCCCATTTCCCTACTACACCACATTGTGGCTGAAACTCCACTTCAGCATTTAAGCGCCACCGGAATTTATCTTGCTCTCACTCAGTCCCAAAGATTAATTACTAAATTATTACTTTTTTTACGTATTGGTTTCTTAACACAGGTAACATCGATATGCCAAAGAAAATATTTTCAGCACAGCTTGGTAAGATTAAAACTTCTGCTGTGAATTAAAAATTAAACAAAATGTAGGTGTAATGTGCTTTGCCTTTCTTTACAAAGTACGCAGAGAAAAGTAAATTGACCAACATCTGAGAACAGAAGAGAACCATCCACTCTCAGAAATATCAGTATGGATCGGAACTACGAACTTCCGCTTGCAACTCAAAATTCTAGTAGTAGAAGAAGACCAGCTTTTTCAGGGTGGTAAAGAATAAATTAGTTTTATTTATGCCAGGTGTTTTGTCATCAGCCCTTCAAGATCCTAAAAAAAAGTCTCATATTACCTGCAAATGCAATAAAGGAGACATCGCCAAGAACGCGAGATCTCATGGGTCAGACATTCGTTACGAACTATGAAGGAAATGACTTGATTACCTGAGGCCAGTACACNGAACGCGAGATCTCATGGGTCAGACATTCGTTACGAACTATGAAGGAAATGACTTGATTACCTGAGGCCAGTACAAAACAGTTAGGCTATATCCAACCGTACATGGCATCCCATCGTTTTCAGGGAACGAATCTCGGTTCTCCACAACGATGGACGACCATCATGTGCGAGTATGATGACGCCTAAGGGAGAGAACACGTATGTCCAATGTTGAACCGGGAGATAGGTTTGGTTGAGCCAACCAAATAAGTGATTGTATATTCCCAAATCAATTTATATAATTGATTCAAAGAATTATTTTGTTGTCAGGTATATTTCGTTGGCCCAACAACATGGTTTGGTAAGTTCAATATG